>CAOLHI010006258.1:0-38347 GCA_948474755.1 Ctenosaura bakeri
TTTATGCATACAGTGCATGCGCACGTGCACATGCGTACACACACACACACACACAGAGACATGCACATACTGGGTGATTTCTTTCAAGTTCAACTCGGATTAAGTAGAGAGATGGAAAGAATATTAAAAATATTCACAAAGTGCTCAAAAACACATATTTTTGAGTGTTGAGAAGAAAAAAATGGGAAGATGAGAAGAATTCTGGACTGATGAGAATCTTCACAGTTCAGAACAAAATTCACATGTGATTGTTTTGCACAGAAAACATTTTCTGTACACTAAAGAGTATCTATGCAGAAATATTTTTTCCTGTCCAGGAAATCCTGTGTCATGTGTATAAAATACTGCAGTAGGGGATGTGTTCTGTGCAAAATTTGTGCATAATTGCTTTTTAATAGCAGCAAATCAAAATTTTCTGTGCAGCATTTACTGTACAGGGAACACATTTTCTGTACAAAACAATTGTGCAAGTTTTGCTCAGAGTAAGTCTTGAACTGAAAATAGGCTTCAAAAACTACATCGTTTTTGAAGACTTTCTAGCAAAGGGAAGAAATTTATTAAAAGTACTCATTACTTCCTTTGAACTTAGTGGAGAATTAAATCCTAATTAAGTGTGAAATTATGATCCCTGTCTTCTGTTCCAGAACTGAGTGTAGTTCCAGGTCTACTCAAGAGTTCATTCAGTGCTGAACATTGTCACACATTATTCTGTAATGTTGTAAATGATGGATATACAGTGGGGAAGCATTCAATGCTTTTTGCTTATGAGATCAGCATCCTCTCATAGCTAGTGGCTGATGTGGGCCGTTAAACAATTCTACCCAGGCTATCCCTGTCTGACAATCAAATTCTCCATTTCTGGCTAAATGGAGCCCTTGGTGTTGAGTACACCTCTTTACTGGAAGATGGACTCACTAGGTTTACATAGTGCAGAAACAAAACCAAAGTGTACAAGCATGACCCAGTTGTCTCCACCCCATAGTTATGGGAGCTGCGCAAGCAGGTGAGCAGCAGGGGAAAGTTCACTCCCTGACTCAGTTTCTTGTTTTCACAACTTTTTTCCAGGCTCAAACTTACAAGCTAATGCAAAAATGATCAAAGCTACAACTACAAATTAGCTCTTTCTCTATCACAGGACAGCTATTAACTTTTGGGCATGGTGCTGTCAAGGACTCTGAAACCCATTTGCCTTGTGGCAGATGCCCAACTCCCTACACTCTGGAAGAATTTCAACATTTTTTGCAAGCTAATCAAAGCTTTATAAGATTAAACCTTCACAATTCTTATCTCTCCCCATTCTCAAAAGCCCATATAAGGCTTCCTACAAGAACCTATCTCTCGACGAGTAAATAGTCAGGATGTAATAAATTAGAACACTTTCAGTTTTTTCCCCTTTGTTTTGTTTTCTGTGCAAAAATGCATGTATTTTAATGCATTTTTTTCTGGAAAATGAAATGTGTAAATTCTGGAAAATCAGAGACTGCTTTGAGAAATGGTCAAAAACTCTCATAATTTCACACAATAGGAATAAAAATTTTGAAATTCTTCATTCTTACAATTCAGAGTGAAATAAATATAGATACAGGAGGCAACAGCAGTGGACAGGGAAGTGCATTGCTGGATGTTCCTCTTGTTTTATTTCCCAGTTTCATTTCCCTCATACTGATCAGAAGCAGCCTGAGGTGCCATCGCTTGCAAAATAATCCATTAGGGGGAATTTACTTTTCCCATTGATCCTCATGCCTTCTGCATAAGAGACGGTGGGGGTTTATTCTGGAGACTGGGTCTTGGGCTTTTGGGGAAAGGGAGAGGTTTATGGAGATAAAAAAAAGAAAGCCAAGATTTTTTAAAATCTCAGAGAAGAATTTGAAGGCTTCAGAAGTTCGTCATTTGAGATGTTCTTACCAGAGAGTAGACATTAATGGAAATTCAAATTAAGCCCATATTTAGCTTCAAGTGTCCATTCATACGACAAATGTCTACAAAATGTGTAGGTGAGGAAAAAGCATGTGCTGTGGCAAGCACATTTTTCAATAATTGGGAGAACACTTCTGCAAATAACATGATAAAACATACAGTGCCATCAGTAAGATGCTTGTCATACAAAGTGTAAGTCATACCAAGTGGAACATCTGAATGATTTTTGCTTGTACTCCAAGTCCATGCAAGTGATTTGGGATAAGGTAGGTTTCATGTCAGATTTCTCTTGAAGATCTGGGAATTTTCTTATCTATGTGACCAGACACCTGCTCATGTATTTTATCTATACTGTATTTGTAGATATTTGTTATCATTATTTACCATCAAGTTGGCATAGACTTATGGCAGCCCAATGAATGAGGGATCTCTGTTAGCCTGGGCATCAACAGCCCTGCTCAAGTCTTGCAAACATAGAACTGTGGCTTCCTCCCCCCCCTACTTAAAAGTATCTTTACTAACAGTTTCTAAGAACACTAAAATTCTACAAACACATAGGAGGAAAAAAAACAGCGTGAAGAAAACAAGACATAAGGATTATAAATTTAAATAGGAAGAAAAAATTGATTCTTACTTTAAATGGCATATAACAGTAAAATTAATTTAAGCCTCTCAAAGATTATCTCCAACAATTCTCTTTTTCCTCTCCCCACTTCATGCTTTTCAAAAAAAGAGAAACTTTTTCCTACCAAAGATTTGCATACAAAGCATAGTATAGCAATATTGCTTTCTATTACGTTCCATTTGCATGATAAATGACATTGCATTTTCTAATCTTAATACTAAATGCTACTTGCGGACATGCTTACATAATTTTTTCACTACTTAAAACTGTAGATTTGTTATGTGTTGTATAGCATTGCTAAATCCAAATGTTTCTATCCTGTTTTTTATAATGTAAAATCCTTTACACAATTTATTAACTAAATCCAGTTTTCATTGTCTTATATCTATAATTATTTCATATCATAGTTTCAACCAAGTCTATTTCAGTTTAAATTTAACTCCCCTCTTCCTTTGCATCCATCCTATCCATGAACTTCCCCCCCACAAGTCTTCTCAGGTTCCCTTCCTTGCCTTTTCCAGCTCCTTCACACTGGGATTATTGTCCTGAAATAGAACGCTTCTTCCCTCCTCTTTCTCTTACCCCATTCAGTCATACAAACTAAATCGATTTGGCTTTGTTTAACCATCAATATAGTTTGATTACAGATCAGTTTCAGATTAGCCTACCTCTTCTCCCCTCCCTGGGACTGTAGTCCCCTTCTCATAACCCAAAACTTCTTCATGTCGCTCAGTTCAGTAGCTAATCCCTCCGTTAACTCAGTATCATCTCCCCCAATTGAGTAGTTAACCCCCCATTTGTTCATCTAGAATTTGTCTCTTCATATCTCCCCAACTTCCTTCACTTTTATATTACTAACTTCTGTATTAGACCCACATTTCTCCCCTCTTGTTTTACAGCTCCTCACAGTTCTGTCTTGATCTCATTGATCTCATTCCTCAGGGCCTCTTATCATGTTCCTCTTCAAATTTAGGAGTTCCACTTTTCTCAAGAACATAGTTCTTTTATTATCCATTGTAAAAAGTCCTCAGAGAGTTCCTGGGAAAGTTCCATCTTTCATTCAATCCAGCAGTTTCAGAGTTAACAACTCACTTCTGTCCTCTAGCCAAGAGAAACTAGCAAGTCAATCTTATCAGCATCAAATGGATAGTGTCTGTACTTTCTCACACTGTAATTTCTCCTTGTTAAAATCCAAATTAGTCTTATACATAAGATGAGATTCAGTCTATCCATAAAAGTATATGCACATAGATCCTTAATTATTCGCCTTTAAACACTTCAAGTACCAATCTTGTGGTTTATTCACCCCAATCTTGTGGGGTAAATGTACAAACTTGACTCTTGATTTCAGAAAGAAGGTGGCTGAGAGAGGCTGCATTCTTTCATTTTAGTCAGAAAAATTCTTCATTTTTGTAACTCCAAATATCTATCTATCTATCTATCTATCTATCTATCTATCTATCTATCTATCTATGAGTTTTTCATTTTTTTTAAAGAGCAGGTTGTCAGTATAGGGCTGTCAGAACCTAAGATCCAAGCAGCTGCATTTCACAGCAGGTGCCAAAAATGTCATTTTCTCTGCCCTTTGCACTCATAATGCATTAAGCAAAGTGAGAATTTTGAAGCCTGATGAGTGATCCACTGCTCTCCCTTTGATCCATGGGAATTTCTCCAGCCAGAGAGCCTTCTGAATGGCACTTTTACTATGAAAGCTCTCCTCATTGCAGAGCTGCAGGTGGGAGCATCTACCTGCCGGCCTGCAGGACATCAAAATCTAGGGCTGTGGCTTCCTTGTTTGATTCAATACATTTGTAATGTGGCCTTCCTCATTACCTCCCCACCGCATGGGTTATGTCATCTTGTAATATGTCCAAAACACGGTATTCTCAGCTACCCAAAGCAGCACCAATATTGTGAGAAGTGGTTGATTGTCAAATATGCTACTGTCATAGTTGCAAATGGCATTTTCATGTGAATCAGGCTTAATTACAATATGACATATACCAAATTGGGCTCCATTACCTAGCTAGGGTCTGCCTTTGACCCACCATTATGGATGGCTATGGATGAGTTGTCATCTTAATTTTCTGTATTATCCTGGAGTGACTCTAAACAATTATAAATATATGAAGGATGCTATTTAGCATTATAATATTTGTATAGTATAATAGATGCTTGTTTACTAATTTATAACATTATAATATTTGTAGAGACTTCAAAAGTATTATAGTACTAGTGAGCTAGCATGATATAGTGGTTGGCCTGTTGAACTAAGATTTCAGGATGCCAAGAACAGAATCCCAATTCAGTCATGGAAACTTATTCAGTGACATTGATCAGTCCTACCCTTTTAGCTTAAGAGGAAACTAATAGCAAACCTCTTCTGACTAAATCTTCCCAAGAAAATCCTGTAATAGGGTCATCATAATTTGCAATCAACTTGATGACATATAACACTGGATTTACTCTATATTGTCTGTTAAGGTGTTTGCATATTTAAAAATATACACACCCTGTTACTGACAAGAGAAAAAAAAATGTACACAAGTGCAGTATATTTCTGGAGAAATGTTCAACATTCATAATTTGTGTTTTTGTCCCAGCCACTAGATGTCAGAATTGCACTGCAGCTATTGCTTTTGTATTGCCAGAAGAGGAGATATTCAAAGGGTTATAGCATATGTACTTGCAACAAGTAATACTATGATCAGTTCTCTTAAAGTTGTCACTCTAAAAGGTACTCTAAAAAAGTACTTATTTTCCAAAAAAAGTGGATTCAAAATAAAGAGAGTTGTTACTGGATTGGTCCAGAGAGAACGAGACAAGTAAGGTTAATGCCACAGTACTGTAGGTGTGCATTCATTGTGGAACAGTCAGTATTTGTCTCTGTCAGATCAAAACAAAACAAAACATGGCTAGCATGACAGATAGTCTAACCTTTCGCAGGGACTGTGCCTAAATGAATTTTTCTAAGACGACTAGGGTACATTGGAGGTTCTGAGAGACTGCATGTTACCTTAATAAATTGTGGGCTACTTTCCAAGATATATTCTATCATTTTCAGTGAGGCTTAGTTTAAGGGAGTGATGAAAAAAAAAAATCTAAAATTTCTAAAGAAACTTGCTTTAAGACAGAGCATACAGCTTTATTGTTGTTCCTTGGATTTTCCACAGGAGGGAGCGGCTTTAATTTGTCTGGAGAACTGTGTTATAGAAACTGTTCTGGGAGATATTGGAAATCTATAGATATATAAATTTATATTTTTGAGATTTTCTTCCTAATATGGGGATTTAATAAAAGAAGGGTTCACTCATTAACTTCTCTTTCAAATATACATGTTACATAAAAATAAGGAATAAGTTGTAAAAGAAAGGGGAAACAGTTTTAGCAATCCAGCAGCACGTCATGAAACTATAAAGTAAAAAAATGCTATAGTTATGTTACTTACTTACAATATTCAGATGATTTCTAGGATCATAAGTTTTTCTTTTACTCGTAAGTGATATTCTCCACATTGTGATTCAGATTAGCGCAGCAATTTAACTTCTGGATGAAACTGGTATCTACAACACCCATTTCCACTTCCCTTGGTTCAGGAATATTTTTTTAGCGGTATGAAAATGTTGTTCCAAGCTTATGTGTGATAAAGAGTCACAAGAGCTAAAATAATGATTTATAAAGAATAGTGTAATGTGTATAGAATCCAAGCAGGGCCAGTTGAGCTTATTACCTGTGGAAGATGGGAAAGAGAGGGTTGCCAAGTATGTAGCTGAGAAATCTAGGGCAGGAATAAATGAAAAATGGAGGGTTTCCACTTTGGTATGAATTTACCAACATCTGATAATTCTCAGAACACACTCATACGGACATAATCACACACACACACACATATGATTTTTTTCATTCTGGGAATTAAATTGCAAATATTATTATATGAATTAAACATCCCTATAATAAGGAATATAATAATTAATATTTGCACCTTGATTCATATAATTGTAGCAATTAGTCCTGTATTTGACAGTGAAATCAGAACAAAAATCTAATATGCTATTTTCAAAGTTTATTGTATTTACATAATTAAATTTGTAGTTTGGTTGCAGCCTGCAACTTACTTAAGTATTTTAATTGGCAGAACACCCACATTCAAGACTTGTTTGTTTCTCCGATGAGGAAAATGCCAGCTAAGTCGGTCCATATGTTCTGCTCAAATGGAGGCGAAATCACACATAGTGGCCATTCTTCTGGATAAATGAGAAGAATTAAACTACTGTGAAACTATAAATATATCTTAATTAAGTATTTCATTTTGATTTTAAAAGAATAATACTTTATTTGGGAAATTCCTACACTTGCTTTCCTAAGCTAAAAGTTTCAATTTTATTATTAAATCAGATGTATTCATCCAGTAATCAGTGTTCAGTAGCTGACTAATCTGTTGGAGACATTGAAAGGTCAACAAAGAAAAAGAGCATTTAAAGAAAAATGCCCCAATGTATAGGAAAGAGCATATGGTTTCATAACTCTAGCAGAATGAAAAGTCATGCATGCAGATAGGTGCTGTGCTTTTATCATTCCTAGCCCAATAATGCAAGGAAGACTGCAATACATAATTCATTAACGCATATTGCCTGTGCAGGTCATGGTACATTTTATCCAGTTGAAAAGATTGTGTTATAGTCTTAACCATAGGTGAAAAGATTTTGAAAATGCAATTCTGAGGGTGGATGGGTGGGGAGCATGAGTGATTCTTCATGTTACCATATCAGTACATATCTGTTGCAAAGAGTTATATTGTGATCTTCTGAAAATTAATAAATGAAGAAACAGATTGTCTTTTATGTTCCTGACTCAATTTCAGTTTTTTTATTGGCACTTACAGGTTTCACTGTTTATGCCATTAAATGAGATCCATTTCTTTTTTATGCCTTCTGCAGAATGTGAAAGATGATGGGCAGCATGTATGGAGACTGAAACACTTCAACAAGCCTGCCTACTGTAATCTTTGCCTCAACATGCTAATAGGAGTAGGGAAGCAAGGGCTCTCTTGTTCTTGTGAGTATAAACCATACTTAGTTCTGGTTCTTATCTAAATGCCAGCTGGATCTAATTCATCAATTTAATCAGAGCACAGGTGTTCTCAGATTTGGCCTATTAGTAAGTATATTTAACAGAAGAAAGAGACAAAAAATAATTAAGATTCACATCTATTTCAAGTCTAACAGAAGAATTGCATTGCCATACATCAAACATTGTGAGAATGAAGTGCAACAGCCTTCAAACTTACATGACCTGTTGTCCTCAAATTCTGGTGTGACTGCAAAAGGAATTTGGAAGCTTTTGCTTCCATTTTCCATTAACTGCACCTGGTTGTATTACCTCAACTTGGGTAAATTGACCAAATAAGCTAGTATATAGAGGGAGTATAAACTTAGGCCCTTTCCGCACCGGGCTATTAAAACGGCGCAAAGTGACCTCCAACGGAGGTCTTCTGCACTGTGGAGTGGACTGGGGCAGACTACTTTTTGTAGTTCTGCACCTCAGTCTGGTTCAGAGTGACCAGAACTGGTCACGCAGCGTGCTTTTTAAAAACCTTTTTTAAGAGGTTTTTTTAAAGCACGGAGTGCTTGACCCTGTGTCGCTCCGTCGCTGCGCTCCGGTGCAGATTTGCAGGATCTGCTGGGGGTGGGCTTTAAGCTGGCAAGCTTTACCAGAAGCCACCATTTTGGACACCGGAGCAGTGCGGAGCGACGAGTTCACACTGCTCCTCGTCCCAATGGACTTGCCCGAATGCTGAAGAAATCCGGTAAGTCCCGTTTTTGCGCGGTTCCTTTCTCGCTTGCGGAAAGGGCCTTAGTTAAGACTAGCTATAGGTTAAGACTCAAGCAACCTGTTGAGCTGTAATCAGAAAAACACATAAAAATCCGAGTGTGTTCAAAGTTTAACAGAGTGTTTACCTTCCATTCTTCTCTTGGCCTTGCTGGAGGAGGAGAATGGAAGGGGATATGTGAACTGAATTCTTCCTGAGGCGTATTCTTATAATGTTAAGCAAAAGTTCAGTTCTCATAATGGTAAATATTAGAGTGTAATCAATATCAGCATGTTAACTTGGAGTATTTCGTTAATGTCACTTACCCATTTTAAAGACAAGTGACTGTTGTCAATGGAGAAGGTGATATACCAGTCACAACAAAGGAGATAAATCTGATATCATTGTGCTATGGTCTTCAGGAAGTTAGATCAGAGTTATTGCCAAGATAGGATAGGTCTAGCTTAGGATGAGATAGAGAAGAATATATGTCTTTTCTCACAACTGCACAGTGGTTCCTCTGGAAAGGAGGCCTCAAGTCCAGTCTAGAAAATAATGATGCATATTTAAAATGATAGAGTTTGTATTTTGTGTACTTCATCTGGGAAGCATTTCTACAGCACACAGCACTTCCCCCCACCAGACTTAATTATTCATACTGATGTACCTAGGTTGCCTATGCCTTGTTTATTCTGACTGTAGGGTAATTTTGTGTGCTTTTATCCCTCCTGTCATTATTTGCTACTACGTTTTCAAATATGTTTGTAACTGTTCATGTTCTGCTTTTGTCATCCTGTCTATATAACTACACTTAATAGAACCATTTACAGTTTCTAAATGCATTTCTGACTGTGTTTTCTCTTGAACATAGGCCCTTTCTGCACTGGGGTATTAAAACGGTGCAGAGCGACCTCTGATGGAGGTCGTCTGCACCGTGGAGTGGATTGGAGCGGACTACTTTTCGTAGTTCCGCACCTCAATCCGCTCCGAAGCGGATTGAAGCGACCAGAACTGGTGGCACCACATGTTTTTTAAAAACCTCTTTTCAGAGGTTTTTTAAAAAGCACGGAGCACGCAGCCCCGTGCAGCTCCGTCGCCACGCTCCGGTGCAGATTTGCAGGTGCGCATTAGTGCATGCCTGCAGATCTGCTGGGGGCGGACTTCCAACTGGCGAGCTTCTCCGCTTGGTGGAGAGCCTCCGCCAGCCGGAAGCCGCCATTTTGGACACCGAAGCTGCCGTTTTGGACACCAGAGGACTGCGGAGTAGCAAGCTCGTGCTGCTCCACATGGCGACAGACTTACCCGGCTGCCGGTAAGCTCCATTTTAGTGCGTTTCCCCCTCCTCATGTGGAAAGGGCCATAGTATACTGAGTATATGTGCACAAGTACTATGTTGTTTCACAGATGATACTCATAGTTTATTGTACATATATCTCACTGCAATCTCCATTTTAAATAAAGAGATCAGTCTATTCAGCACCTGTCCATAGAACACTCTCATGTCCCTACATCCATCCCTGACTTACGGTTCCCCACTCACCAAAAGTTGTCACCTGTGTTCCTGGATTTTTTGTTGATAGGTTACTGGGATATTTATTAAAATGTTGGTGGGAAAATAGGTTGGGGAAGCTACAGCCCATTTCCACACTACACTCTTGTAGCGCGATTATTCCACTTTCAACATCCTGTAGAATCCTGGGGTTTGCAGTTTCGGGAGGGGCCAGCCGGCCCTTCCCAAAACTGCCAACCCCAGGATTCCATAGGATGTTGAAAGTGGAATAATCATGCTATAAGAATGTAGTGCAGAAATGGCCTCAGTTGAAGCCACACCACTTTCTATGGTCAGTCAACTACATTGTTTCTTATGGGGTGTTTGATTAATAGCTGCCCTTCCACTGGGCCTGTGTAATAAGTGTGGACATAGCATTCAGGCAGTTTGAAGGCAAACCCAGCAGGCAGACTGACAAATTGGTGAAAAAACATTTATCTTATTTTCAGTGTAGACAAGCTCTTGAATACTGACCTTTTTTTCCCCTAAAAATGTAACCCTGGTTCTTCCCTGTTGCATAGAAACACTAAACGCTAATGGTTCAATCATCATAAAAATATGACTTCAGTGTTCCATGGAGCCACACAAGCCTTGCCAATAAAGAAATCTAAATGAAGGTGATGTGGGATGAAGTCGAAATATTAGAAGAATTTTTTTTCTCTTGTATGGAAGGGAGTTAGGTTTGTGGTAGCTGAAATTTCCATGGTGAAACAAAGAGATTGAAAACAATTACTATCTGGAAATGAGGCTAATCAGCCATTTAAGGTTGGTAAATCAATAAAGAGAATAACGTAAACTTATTGCATTTTGTGTTCAGGTTTGCCAGCTGCTCTTATGCCTATAGTTTGTAAAATAAAGATTTCTTCCTCTTGGCAAATGACACAAAAGCATTTGGCAGTCACTAGCTTCTCTCTCTCTCTCTGTATGTATATGTGTGTGTGTGTGTGTGTGTGTGTATAAATTAAAGGATTACTGTGAGCATTTTAGTAAGTTAATTATTTCTTGCTTAGCTATAGAAGAGTATTCTTAGACTCTTCCCATTCCCTGTTTATACAGTATTTCCATTATTAGATGGCCTTTTAGGGTGAAAGCTTAGATTTTCATTTTCATAGTTCAGTCCCGCAGATTAGTAAAAGCTGAATGGAAAGTGGACTTTTCTTAATTCTTTCTTTGGCAAAAATTACTAGATAAGTGCCAACAACACATGTTTGATATTCTTTCAGTTTGTAAGTATACAGTCCATGAACGCTGTGTTTCAAGAGCACCAGCTTCTTGTATCAAAACATATGTGAAATCCAAAAAGAACACTGAGGTAAGCAAACACTTGTGTTTACACTGTTTGGGTGTGCATGGGTAGTTCACACTGCTGATAGCTGGCAGAGGGGAGTCCAGTAAGAATCTATCAATACCTCTGATGGAAACTGTGCTAGCAGTTTCCTGAGATATTTGACTAAAGTTCTGTCTACTTAAACTCTATTGGATGGCATCTTGAACATGTTGTTGAAGATGAGTAGATTTAGGTTTTGCAGGAACTGAACATTTTTTTTAATAAATATTTTATTAGATTATATTAGAAAAGAAAAAACCCACAAAAATTACGTTCCAAAACAACATATTTCCATATTTCTTCCTTCTCCCATACAATGTATTCATAATATGTACAAATAATATCTGTCAATTTTCTTAACAATAATCTAATACATAATCGGTACTAAATCAAAACTAGTTCATAATTAACCCAACTAGAGTGCCCACCCCCCCCACTAAAAGAAAAAAAGGATATCCCTCCCCCCCACCTCCGAGCTAAAGGCAGTTTGTTACATTAATTGGGAAACTAAAAAGTTTTTCCCCCCAAAACTGATTAATTTCTACCTCCGATATATCGTTAACGTAAACATTGGTTGTGCTCCTCTTATCTTTTGTTAAGAAAAGAAAAAGCCTTATCCGAATGTTCCCATCAATATCTCTTTCCACAAAATTATACAGAGAGCCCTTGCATACTAATACAAGTACTAAATAGATATAATATAATATCAAAAAAAGATATATCAACAACGAGAGTGCACCAATACACAGTAATAACTCCCTTTATGAATTTCCTTTAACATACTTAATTAAGGGGCGCCAAACTTCGTAAAATTGCTTTGTAGTTTTATATTGAAGCATGAAGGTGAATTTATCCAGTTCTGCTATCTCCAGAAGTTTATCCCACCATTCCTCCTCATAAGAAATGTTTTTCTTCTGCCAATGTCTAACCAAAACTATTCTAGCTGCTATAATCATATGCCACGTTAGTCGCTTGGTATACTTATTTGAGGTACACAAATTTACCATTCCCAGTAAGAAAATTTCTGGAGTTAGCTCTATGTTAATACTCAGAACTCTTTGAATTTTAATTTGAATTTTTGACCAGAATTTTTTAACCTTCTCACACGCCCACCACTGATGAAAAAACATTCCCTGTTCTTTGTCACATTTCCAACAAGAACCCTTATTGTTTTTTGAAATTTTAGCTATCCTAACTGGTGGGAGATACCATTGAAACCACAACTAAATAGCATTCTCTTGAAAGTAATAAGACTTAGTAAACCTACGCACAGTCTTCCATGCCTCAATCCAGTTGTCTAGATCAATAGTATGGCTGATATCTCTGGCTCAGCTAACCATATAATCCTTAACAACCTCATTTTCTAAGTCAAGTTGGAGTAAGAATTGATAAAGTTTTGACAGTAGACTGCGTTCCCCACTTCTCATAATCAATTCAATTTGGGAAGGTTTAGTTACTAGACCCCCTTCTTTAAAGTCCTTCTTAAACCTATCTTTTAGTTGTAAAGGAACTGAACATTTATGATCAAGCTACCTTACTGGAGGTAGCTTAGAATCTTTTCGTCAGTCTCTAAGAATATTATCTGTCCCATATACGTGGTAGGTCACAATGTACATATGATATTCTGGAGTGGCCAATTTGACAAAGCATACCATCTGCAAGTCCCATTGTCATGGGCATATTGTAACCTGCTCATGTTTAAACTTGCAAGACCTCTAGGCTTCTGAGGAGTAGCTCATGTTTAGGAATTGTCTGATTCTCAGTGATTGCTCTTGACATGACTGGTACTCATTTTTTTATCTATGTCTGGCTTTAAGGGCAAGTGTATGTCACAGACTAGTCTGACCTCTACAGATTCATTTACGTGCCTATTCTCCCAGTTCTGTGTATGCCCTCACTTCATGGGGAGAGATGGATGGCTAATAGGGAGAAAAAGATACTTCATTCTGAAGACATTTTATTTAATACATTCCCAAAACTGATTTCAAAGGTGCTTTCACTGATGCTATTTAGATGCTAGATTAAAGCCTTACACCTTGCAATTTTTCTAGTTTTTACTTGCTTTAATTACTGCTCATCAGTTGACTCTCTTTTCTTGGTGTTTGGCAATATGGCATTTTATTTTATTGGTAAGTAACTTCTATTTATAGTTGTATTTTGCTTTGGGTGCATTGCTTGAAAAGTGGCTTTCAAATGGAAGAAAAAAAAAAGAATAAGCAATTTAACTAGATTTCTAACCGAATTTTCTTTTCTAGGTTATGCATCACTTCTGGGTAGAAGGAAATTGTACAACAAAATGTGACAAGTGTCACAAAACTATAAAATGTTACCAAGGTTTGACTGGGTTACACTGCGTCTGGTGTCAGATCACAGTGAGTATTTTGCTGTGAGATCAATAGTAGTAATTGCATAGGCAGAACTACTGCACCTACAGTCAATGAGGACTTTTTCAAATCTTACCTTCGTAGGAAGAAGTACAGCCCCTCTAGAAACTGTTACAGTCAATCCCTTATCTGCCCATCATGTGAGCTTGCATCTGAGGAGGCTGAAAAAAATGTTAGCAACAAAGACAAGAATCTCCACTCTGACTTGAATCTTTTTGTGCATTTTTTCAGCCATTATAGCTCAGGCTAATGGAAGCTGAAGTCCAACTATATTTGGAAGGCCACATGGGTACTTTAATCTAGAGGTATAGCTGCGCTTTACCTCTGTTATCAGTTTGGTCTCATTTTAGCCATAGTGGCTCCATCCCAAGGAACCATGGGATCTTGGTGAAGTCCTTAGAATTCTCTCCTGTGAAGCTCTGTTCCATTTTCCGGTAATGGAACATTTCCTGTAATGTCGACATTACAGAATTAAACTGATTTAGTCTTTAATCCTTTTCAGACTATCTTGAGGATTGTAGTTCTCTGAGGTCTGCTGAAATTTTTGTAGCAGAAGATTCTAGGTTTCTTGCCAAGCTAAAATCCCAGTATTTCTTTGGATGGAATCATGACAGCTAAAGTGGTATCAAAACTGATATAACTGTGCAATGCAGATGCGCCTTACAAATGAAGGTTACAGAATGGTGTTCTTAGTTGTGGGTCAGATTGGAAGCAGCGCACTATCTTCTCCACATTCTTTGTACGTCCTTTCCCACATATTACAGAGATGAAATGTTGCCAGTCCCTTTAGTTATGCTCACCTGCCCCTCTCCTTCCCTCTCCTTCCTGTTTTCTTATTTTATTTGATATTCATGTATGTATTTACTGCATTTATATGCCACCTTTCTTCTGGTGTGAGACCAACAGAGGCTGACAAGCAAGAAAACAAAATTAGCCAAAAAATACAGAAAATGAAATTAATACACAAAAGATCATCATTTTTAATATCATAAACTGAACAATGTAAAATCATTAAAAACCAAAGTTAAAACAAGAATAGTAACTCATAAGAAGTCTCCCTGGAAGCAATTAGTCATTAGAAGCCTGCTTGAAGAAGAAACTCTTTGCCTGCTAGCAAAAGGAAAAAGGGCAGCCACTGAGAAGGCTTTCTCCCATGTCCTCACCTCACCTGTGATAGTGGCTGGACCAAGAAAAAGAATTCAGTTCAGGATCTTAAGACTCTAGCACATTTGTATATGATGATAGAATGTTTCAGACAGTCTGGATATATGCTGTGTAGGTCTTTATAGATCATGACCAGCACTTTTCAGCTGAAAATGAATTAGTAGCCAGTAGAGCTGTTTCAACAAAGGAGTTATATGCTCCCTGTGACTGTCCCCAGATAGCATTCTAGCTGTAGCATTTAGGGTTTTTTTCAGTAATTTTTTATTAAGTTTCTACATATGCCAAAAATTAAGCAACACACAGAAAAAAAAGAAAACAATAGAAATAGAAAATGATATAAATCTAAGAAATAGATCTATCAGGG
Source organism: Ctenosaura bakeri (assembly GCA_948474755.1). Lineage (NCBI taxonomy): Eukaryota > Metazoa > Chordata > Lepidosauria > Squamata > Iguanidae > Ctenosaura > Ctenosaura bakeri. Next base: position 15,140 of record CAOLHI010006258.1, read on the forward strand.
ATTTCCAATCTTTTAAAAATATTACTAATGACTTTTCTCAAATCAAAGTGGATAATTTGTCCATTTCTGCTGGTTCACTCACATTCTTTATAAAATAATTCTAGACTCTCCCATTTTTTTTGGCATATACCAGTTTTGCTGCTGTGATCATATATTAGAATAATCTTCCATGATTCTTCTCCAGATACTCATCCATAAGTCCTAGAAGAAACAGTTCTAGTTTTAATTGTATGTTAGTATTTAAAATTCTCTGCATCCAAATGTGTATTCGGATCTAGAACTTTTTGGCCTTCTTACAAGTCCACAATGTATGATAAAAGGACCGTTCTTGTTGTTCACATTTCCAATATACTGTATTTGCCGGTGTATAAGACTCACTTTTGCCTCCCAAAAAAATACTGTTTGAAAATGGGGTGCTTCTTATACACTGATGTGTCTTATATGTCGGCAAATAGTATTTGCCAGTGTACAAATGGGGTGCATCTTATACATGGGTAGGTCTTACATGCCGGCAAACATGGTACTTTTGAAACTCACTTGTACATTCTTGACAATTATTCTGATGTCATATACCAATGGTGCACCATTTTATGAAAATTCTCTTTAAGATCGTAACAAACGTAAATTTCAGATAACATCCTTTTCCATTGTTCCAGTGTATACAGTGTGCCCTTGGTATCCACTAGGGTTTGGTTCCAGAATTTGCTGTGGATACCAACGTTTGTGGATGCTCAAGTTTCATTATGTAAAATGGTGCAGTAAAATGTTCTCCCTTGTATAAAATGGCAAAATCAAAGTGTGCTCTTTGGATTTTTTTTTTAATATTTTCAAGCCATGGTTAGTTAAATGCATGGATACAGAATCCATGGCTATGGAGGGCTGACTATATCATATCCAAAGTTCTTGGCTCATTTTGTCATACAGTCTTTCACTTGTTCAGATTTCAGATTTCAACAATTATTTGTGCAATTTACTAATTACATGTTCATTATTTGTACATAAGTGAAATTCAAATACCAATTTATTTTGTTCAGAACCATACATCTTTTTGTCTTTCTTAAATCTTTCAAATAATTGCAAGTAAAAAAAACATTGAAAACTGAATCCCTCCACCAATAATGGTTAATTTGTTTTGATAGTATATTGTTCCTGGCAATTTTCCAACATCTTCTGGTTTGTTAACAATTTCTCTTTACCTTTTACTTCCTATCTATAAAATGCTTTTTGTGCTGAGATCCATAAACACATTTTCAGGCACAACCTAGGTTTGTATCTATTCCAGATGGACAAAAAGACATGTCTCGCATAGTGATTAATAAAACCTACATTAAAATCTACATTATTGTACTATAAAATACTCATGCCATTCAAACCTGAGATCATGTCCTTCTAATTCCAATAATCTTTTACCATATTTCTGAGCATCGTACATTCTTTCAACCATACCAAGCCACGTGTGGCAAAATATATTTTCCAATTTGGTAAACCCAGTCCTCCTCTTATCTTTGCATGTTGCAGTACTTTATAATTTCTACTCTTGGTTCTTTTCGTTGCCGCACAAACTTAGATAGATCATTCTGCCATTGTTTAAATGGTAAATTGTTAACACCAGTATTGTCTGAAATAGAAATGTCATTATAGGTAGAACATTCATTTTTATCACTGAAATTCTTTCTAACAAAGACAGATTTAATTTCTCCCATTTCTGTATGTACTCTTAATTTCATTGTCTTGACATAGATATTTTGAAAAAACATACAATTCATATTTGTCATAATGATACCTAAATATTTCACCCTCTTCTCAATTTTAAAACCAGGTTTCTCTATCAATTCCTTTTTTATCCGCTATTTCCATAGTTTAATCAACATCACCATCCTTTCCTTATGAATCTTAAATCCCACCAACTCCCCAAATTCTTTAATTTTCCTATTAATCTTTTAACAGAGTCCAATGGATCTTCCAGTGCTGTCACTAAGTCACCAGCAAATGCTCTTAGTTTATTCATTTCTTTTTTAAATTCCTTATACCTTTAATTTCCTCATCTTTTATATCTCTGTTCAAAACCTTCTTGGCTATAGCATTTTGGACCCCCTGCTTTACTCATGTATTCTATAGAATCATTGAAGATGCACTTCATCCAGAACAATATATATAAGTAGATAGATCAGGTCTCGTAGAACCTCTTGCTTTCATAACTTGGAGAGGAATCTATCAGATGCCAATCTGGTGCCAGCCATGGGAGATAGAACCAGATGTGGTTAGGCCATTTATGTTGGTCTCAGTCTTCCTGCCCATGCAACAAAGAGGGATAAATTGCTCTTGTCAGACACTGAAATCGCCATCCTTTTGCAGAGGGCTTTTGAAATTAGGCCAAGAGCCATATGTTGTTCACCTTGGGTATAGCTGTTGCTGGTAATAACTGCACATGAGCTCTCCTGTATACTGTATCTAACAAAGCACACTTGCACAGCATTAATGGAGATGGGGAGCATTTCATATTAAGCCAGTCTATTCTCAAATGAACAGCTAGACACTTAACTATGTGGTTCTTTACTTCATTTCTGTATTGTGTTTGTAGTAATGTAAGTGTTTGGGGAGCAAGACTTCCCGATCGGACTTCTCTTTTTTTCTCTCTTTTTTGTTTCTAAGTTTCTGAAGATTACAAATGAGTGCTGAATTTTACCAGTAGTGATACTTGTGTTTTTCATGTTGGCTGGTTTTTCTTGAGTTGGGTCACTTTTTAGCTGCATCTGTAGTTGTATGAACAATAAATTGTTAGAGCATCTTTGGAAAAGTTCTGTAACTGCAAAAAATTCGCTGTGTTGAAGCAATGAGATTGAAACAAAATGGTGCTACATGATAGAAGGAATAAAGTTATTACCAACCCAAACCTCAACTTCCTACTTTTGGGAATGAAACTTGATAACACATAGGGACAATTGGTTGTCTGCATTGCCTTTTCAAATCTTGGATAAAGTTGAATGAAACAAATATTGTTGGAGTGGTGGGCAGGCAGGTGAATAACTACCTTAATGCTATATCATATATGGCAATTAATTAATTAATTTGATAATATTAGCAATAAATCATGATTTGTGGTGTAAGGGAAGGGATGTTTGCTTTCTCCTACTTTATATGTAACTAATACCCTTTGAACCTTGACAACGCAGATTTCTACTAACTACACTGATCCTAAGATGCTTTTAATGTAGGACACTAGAAGCTAGCTTTGCATCAAATCTGGTTCAAGTCAGAATGATTATATCTGTAGGCATGCTCTGATATCTCACCTCAGTTTTTCATGTATTGTTCACCTACGTTCTTCCTCCTAGAGTGTTCTGTTCAGAGCACCATGTTCCCCACTCTGCTCTACTTTCCTACTGTATGTTTGATTGTTCTCTTTCCTTATACTAAACTTCTTACTAACTCTGGGTTCTCACTGTAATGTTTAATTTTTAGTTTTTTAGTTATGAGATATGTTAGAAAGGTAAGTTTAAATCCTCACAAAATGCTTTTAAGAGATATTTTAAAAAGATAATATTGTGCTTTCCCTATTCATTTTTTGAAATTTCTCATACTAAAATATACTCCTTTTACACCTCACTTCTCACTTACTTTATCAAGGATCAGTGTAGACTATTAAGAAGATTAAGTTATTGACTGCATGCCACAGAGTAGCAAAACTGTTAATTATCACCAAATACATGAAGATACTTCTGCTAGATGTAGCATGGCCTGGTGTGCATTAATTATGGTAAAAGTGGCTCTACCACTGAGGCAGGGAATTAGCATGACAAATGTTTTAGATTATAGGCCAACCAAAATGCTCTCACAATAAAGCTTCAGAACTTGGAAGAAATAAAATTTTGTTACCCTTTCATTTTCTGTTGCTAGGAAACTGACAGAAAAAGGTATTTTCACAGTAATGCTTAATGTGGACAGGGTGCTATTAGGTGCCACATCATTTTGAAATTCATAAATATAGTAGCCAAATTATCATTTCCTAGATGTCTCTTTATAGAGCATGTGGCTGGAAAAAGGTACCTATTATGTAGTTAAACTGATATATCATAACTGTGATACTATTCACACTGACATGGATAAATTAGCTAAAAAAATGAATCATTCACTCAAACAAAAAAAACAGTGATTTATTGAAACAGCTGCTAGACAAGATATATTACTGTACCCATTGAATAAGATTACCAAATACTTTTATGCTCCTTATTAAGCCATTCCATATTAAATAGAAACACCTAATATATATATGCTCCTTTGTTAGGATACTTCCCATTAATTAAAACAGGCATATCAGATAGGGAAAAAAAATCTTAATATCAAACTGGTAATTCAGTGGGAAATTAAGCTAAGTTACTCAACTCATGTTAGTAAACTGGTCTTATTTCCAAGTAATTTTGTTTAGGAGGAAGATGAAATACTTCCTACTTCATTAATGTCTCATGTCATCAAGTTACCTTTGCCCAGAGCATGAAGAGTTAATTTTAAGAAGAATGAATTTAATGTTAAGTCATCCATGATTGATCAATGGTAGGTAGAGTCATATTCTTGCATTCTACTATGACTCAGTTACAGATGGCTTTCAGCAAGTCATTATATTTATTTTTCTTAAAAGTAACTTTCCAAGTTGTATCTTTCCACAGTACCTTAAGCAACTTACAATACCCTCCTGAACATGGGGGACAGAAATAGAAGACACATTGTACAGACACATTGAGTTCAGTGGGTTACTCACAGGTAGATTGTATGTAATTGAACTTACTTTCAGAAAGTATGTACTGGAATGTGATGTAGCATTGCTGGCTGAGCACAGACAGTAGAGAGGAAGTAGAGGGAACTGGGAAAATCACCTCTGAGTATCCCTTGTCTAAGAAAACCCCATGAAATTTGTGGGATCACCATAAGTTAATAGGTGAAGGCACATACGCAAGTTCTGTTGACCTTATTGGGGCATATTTTTAAGGAAGTATGCTTAGTCTTGATTTAATTGTTTGGCTCTACCTCAGATATTCTTAGTCCATTTTTCATAGCTTTTTAAATGTTTTTCATTACTTGTATTTTGTAACCCATCTGTAGAAAAATCAATTATAAATGGGATACAGCTGTTCTGCCACATATCCTTGTTTAGGCATGCATGAGAACTCATGTGAATATACATGTACCCTACCATACTAGAAATACAGTAGTTCCCCCAGATCTGCAGGAGATACATTCCCGCACTTACAGTGGATGGCAAAAAATGTGGATAATACCAAGCACTATATTTTGGCCCCCAGGATAAGCAAGGTAGTGAGTAAGGGAGGCAGTTCTACCACCCAGCTCCTCCTTCCTGCCTGCTTCTCTTGCTGGTGGGGCATGATGAGCAGCATCCTCTCTGGATGCCAAATTTGGCAGGAGGCCTGGCTGCACAGAGCTGTGTCTCTCTCTTGGCCTAGGAAGGAGTATCTGTCCCCTTCCTTGGCTGAGAGTGGTGTGTGGCTTCATGCAGCTGGGTTTCCCATACCTCTCTTGGCTGAGGAAGCAGTCTCCCTCTCTCAGCCAAGAGAGGCTCTGGAGGCCTGGCTGCATAGTGCCATGCCTCTCTTGGCTCAGGTAGGAGATGAACAGTTCTTCATCAGATGAGGGAGGCATATAGCTTCACACAGCCAGGACTCCCATTGGATTTGGCACCCAGAGAGGGGGCTGCTTTCAGGAGCTCAGCACATGCAGTCTGGTCTCCCAAAGATGTCCTCATCTTTGTCCATGGAGCATCTGGCACCATGATTTTGTGGGAGCTGGCAGCCTGGTCTGAGGAAGAAGGTGAGGAAGTACCCTGGCCAGCAACAGCAGCCATGACCCTAGAGTGGATCATTGATAAGTGAAACCATGGATACTAGTCCAGCGGATGCAGGGGACCTACAAGGATCTTTTGCACAGGAGTGATGTACACATGATAGATGTTATACTGTATTCCAGCAAAATGGGAAGGATAAATAATGGTAGTTCCTTGTTGGGGGGAAAATATATCCAACCAAAACACACAAGGTACTATATATTAGAGTGTAAACGTAAAGCATATAGGCTCCATTTGATCTCTCAGTTATCTTCCCAACATTCTGTCCACAGATTGAAGAGTTTGTGGTTCAGTTATGCCAATAATTTTGTTGCAGAGCTGTTCTGAGTGGAAAAAAAGCCCAGTAGGGCAGGATCTGATCTTTGGGTCTAAAGTGGCTAATCCGTTAGAAGAATTTTGTTATTATCTTATTTTTCACATAGTCAACAGTATAAATCTTTACCGTGTAACATGTGCCTCTATCCTATATCGTCCTTTCTCCACAAAATGAAATCAGAGCAATTTGTGTTTCAATTTTGTCACTTTTAGAGACATTTTCTTTCTTTTTTTCTTTCTTTTTTTGTGTGCATGTGTTTCAGTGCACTTACATTCGTGGACTTTGTCAGTTTCTCAATTCTTAGTGATATTTCTGTCTTTCATTATAGCTGCATAACAAATGTGCTTCACACTTAAAACCTGAATGTGATTGTGGCTCTCTGAAGGATCATGTTCTACCACCCACCTCAATTTGCCCAGCAGTATTGGTAAGTTATTCTTATTTATCCATTTGTAAAGAGACCCCCTCCCTTTTTTGTAGACCTTTTAAGCATGAATGGATGCTTGAAGATTATGGCTACTATAGCTTGTAGTTTTGCTAAGAACACAGTATAAACAAAAAACTCACTCACTAATAAGAGGCAGTCACCCAACATTCTCAGCAATTTGTGTTTTTTCTTTATATGTTCTGACCGTTCACTAAATATAAACTGTTACTGAAGTAGATTCTGGTTTTATCACCCAGTCATAGGAATTTATGAGAAAGTGAATGCAGAACACTTGTATGTCTTACATCTTTTATGGGCATAGCTTCCCAGAATAATGAAGGTATTCTTATGGAGCCGTATTGCTGGGGATGCACATTATATATTTGCTGTGCTGAGAACTTTGATTTCAGCCAGAGGTTACCTAGAATGATGGCACTGGCCTTACAGCAAGCAATGCATCAACATTATATGTTTTCTGCTGCAGAACTGAGCAGTAAATTTCCCCTGCCTACAAAAATAATTACTCAGTGAAAATAGTAATAGAAATACATACTCTTTGAAAAAGTAATATAGAGGGCTTATTTTGATAGACACCTTCAAATGTAACTCACAAAAAATTTACAGATTATGTATTCCTGCTCCCAGTGCTTCTAGAATTTTAATTGTTAAAAATATTTAAAAACAAATGATTTAATTTGTCATGAGATTCTTTGTAGTTCAACGTGCTGGTGATGACCTTTAAAGCCCTACATGGCTCATGTCCAAGTTATTTGAAGGACTGTATCCTCTCCTATGAACCAGCCCAGGTGTTGAGATCTGCTGGAGAGGCCTTTCTCTCTGTCCCACCACCGTTACAGGTGTATTTGATGGGAATACAGGAGAGGGCTTTTTTCAGTGCTCCCAGGCTCTGGAACGTCCTTCCCAAAGAGGTCACACTGGCACCCTCTCTGTCTGCCTTCCAGAGACAACCAAAGACATTCCTATTTCAGCAGGCATTTAATACATAATTAGTATGTAGAACTGTGCTGGTTATTTGGTTATTATTTTAATCAGTATTGTTGTTTAATGTGTGTTTTATCTTTTGTATACTATAGTTTTAACTGTGTTCTCTTTTAAGCTTTGTAAGCCACTTTGAGTCCTCTTGAGGAGAAAAAGAAGGTAGAAATAATAGTAGTAGTAGTGATGATGATGATGATGATGATGATGATAATGGTAGTAGTCCATGGAAAAAGAAACTAGGTACACTGTAGTCAGTTTCATAATCAACATTGTAGTCATTATAGTTCCTTTTAGTTCAGTATTAATAGGCAATATCAGAATCAGTGTCATATAAATGAATCTTAAATATACTTTAATTGAAAAGGCACTTTAAGAACACATTGGGTTCATTTAGATTTCAGGGTAGATATAATTAAACAAGTGTGGGTGAGGGGATTTCTTTTGTTAATATGTCAGGGAAATTTTAATTAATTTAAAATTATTTAATAAAAAGAATTAGGTTTTAATTCATTTCAGCAATGTTTAAAGGCTATTTTACACGTTACACATCTTGGGTCATTTCCGCACTGTGGCCCTATCCTGGCAGGGGGATGCGTTGAAACCGGTTCATGATGCGTGCTATGGCATGACATTGTTGTGGTCCCACTCCTGTCACTTCCCCAGGTGTCACAATCATGCATTATACTATTATTGGGGGGAAAATACAGTAATAGGCCCCTTTCACTCAACAATTGCGTTGGCTGGGCATGTACGGGAAGGCCGGAAGTGGTGTCAAAGGACTTCCTTTCTCAGTGCAACATAGGAAGACCCTGGCTCTATTGAGGAAATAAAGAGCATGTCCTGAGCACTATCATCCTCTGGCAGCTGGTTTATGTTTAAGTATGTTTAATAAAATTCTTTAATACAAAAACAGAAAGTTATCTCTCCATTCCTTAGCCAGCATAAAAAGCGGCCCTGAAACCCATCAAAGTGCACACCATTGCACTAATAGGAAGACTGTGTAGGATTGTGATGGCCATAGCCTCTAACACCTGGGATCCCTCTCTGTCCAGCACTCTTTTGACTGAGAATTTTTCCAGACTGGAGTCTCAGTTTTGTCCTCTGCTGCTTAAACTATGGCCATTTCCACACTACACTCTTATAGCGTGATTATTCCACTTTCAACGTCCTATGGAATCCTGGGGTTTGCCGTTTAGGGAGGGGCCTTTGAGGCTCCTCCCTAAACTGCGAACCCCGGGATTCCATAGGATGTTGAAAGTGGAATAATTGCGCTATAACAGTCTAGTGTGGAAATGGCGTATGACAAGCTGAAGATACTGGGACCACCAGATTGTACATTTTGTGGCAGATTTATAGAGGCACAGAATAACAATGATTGATCATATATCAAGCTGATATGCCCAATTAAAAGCCAAACCTTCTTTAGCTATTAATAACATTAATAACAATTACTATAAATATGGCCTCATAAGAGGTTTCAGAGTGAAAAGAGAGAAAAAGCTTCTACTCAGAAAAAACAGTAACAAGAAATGTAATCTGTAAAATTCAAACTTGATGCCAATATTTTCTCTTAACAATTACTTACCTCTGTAGTTTGTGGTATCCTCATTGATTTTAATGCAGACTGGATTGTATCCAGTGGCATCTCTCTTGTGCATCTTTCCTGTTGACAGATCTATTCTCCCTTAATATATCCAGTTGTTCATAAAAGTAATATAGCTAGTGGCCATAAATATGACTTGCAGAAGTTAATTCAGTAAGTTAACTGCATTGAGTGAAGAAGTGAAATCTCTAGTATTATTTTGTTGGGACAGTCTAAATTTTGTATTTTTTTCTAGGCTGGTTTAGGCATACCTAAGCCATAATTCATCATTTAAAGGATGAACCTCAGGCTTGTGTGATCCGACAATTTGTTTAATTGTAACTCAGTGCTAGAGCATATACCTTGTACGCAAAAGATCCCAGCTTTGGTCCTTATATCTCCAGGTGAGGGCTGGAAAAACTTCTACCCAAGATCCCAAAGAGCCACTGCCAGTCTGAACTGATACTACTGGTTTAGATGGACCAGTGATCTGACCATAAGAGCTGCTTATATTCCTCAGTTATGCTGAAGTTCTCGTATTTGATTTGCCTGAAGCTCCTTCTATCATCTGACAAGACCTGCTGTGATTAATATTATCTAAAGTTAATGGAAATGAGTCAACTTCAAGCTGTGGTTAATTACAGTGGCTTGTTTCAACTATCCAGAGTTAAGATTAAAGCATAGTTTAGAGTTCATACAACACAGTAAAGCTGAAAGGAAGAGAAAATACTGATTGGCTTGTCACTGTGCCAAAAGAGGAGAAAGAGCACATGAACTCCCAAGGTTCACTGAGGGTTATGCACATAATACTATTAAACATGGTTTAATATTTTGTTCAGACGTATCCAAAGTCTCTGCAAACACAAGAAGTAAAAGTGCTTGGGGAGCAGGGAAGAGAGGAGTAATTTGTTGCATACCATTGCATAACAGGAAGTGTGGTTTAGAGTAGTAATGTTTGGGAATGTAGAGAAGTTGGGAGCTTGTTTATTTAATATTAAACAAAGTTATTTTTAAGAACGCATTCCCTTTACAAGGTGTTTGATTCTCCTGGCATTTGGGGCTCAGACACTACCTCTGCCTTGTAGTTAGTTTGTGATTGTGGACAGGCCATTTCTTCCATTTGGTCTAGCATTCTAACAGTGGCTAGCCAAAGGCCTCTAGGAGGTTTATAACAGAGGAAGTACTGCCAGTGTCTGAACTTCAGAATTGTACTGGCTCTGGACATAGACTTTTAGGTATCAAGGTTGGTAGAATGGGCTCCTGTATACTCTTACTCCTGAATACATGTTGGGCTTGGTTCTGTGTTTGGATCACCCTTTAATTTGTTGGTATATTATTATAATGTAGTAATTCTGGTAATAATTTGAGGAAAAAGACCTGAATTTTTGTGTTTTCAAATGATCAAAGCTGTTTGCCAGCATTTTAATTTCACTTTAAAATAGCAAATGAAACAGTTTTTTTCCTTCTCACATAAATTTTATTGATTGACCAGTGTGTTCATTTGAAGTACAGGTGTTCAGGTTTTATTTTATATAAAGGAAAAAGGTAAGCAACAGCACTTCTGCCATGGATCTTTCTCTTGATCTTGGGCCATCACATTCTGGAATTAATATTACCCTGTGTATTTGTGGAGCTCTGGCAGACTTCCAATTGTTGCATGACATCATTTTGCAAGTATTGGCTGGGTTTCACCTCATCTTAACCTAGCACAGCCAATGGAACTTCAAGTTAGAATTTCTCTGCTACTGATAATTTTCTGTAAACTTTATTGAATTAATTAAACAATTGCTTCCAAACATACCATGCCATTGTGCTGTGTAAGTAAAATTACAACTGCATCTAATTTATTAACGTATGTGCAATATGTGTAACTGTGTTAGTATTGTAATGTATTTGTAATTGTATTTACCTTTTCTGCATGATAATTTAATAACTGAAACAATACTTCAACTAAAAGTAGAACAACTTTTCCCTAATTCCAATTGCCAGTTCCAGCTAGAGTTAGACCAATTGACTGAATGGATCTTTGGATGGAGGTCATTGTGTACACTCACACTACACAGTGTATATCATTGATATAGGATTTCCCTCTGCATGAATTATTGCCTGATGTAATTTATTTTGGCACAATAATATAGTTGCAGAGTTTTAGACTGCATATGCACAAGGGCTTAAGGATGGTCTGTGCAAGCTTGTGCACTCAAGCCTTGTTCCAGTCTTCTCTGTCCTTCCTGTCTCTGACCTTGTCACACTCAGTAGCAGGGAACATTCACTTGAACAAGAGTAGATCCTTCCATGAGATTGGGAATTCCATTTTAATTAGAATTCGCAGATATGCAGAGGGTTCAGGAGCCAAAGCTTTTAATTGTTGGGCAGTTTGAATAGGCAGTTACTGACTAGGTGAACTGGAAAAGGTGAGAGTTGAGGCAAGATCCAGGGAAATGCTACTTCTAGGCTTGAATTGGGCCTAAATACCCTATAGGTACCAGATCCCATCTGATGTTGGAAGCTATACAAAGTGAGCCCTGGTGAGTACTTAGATGGGAGACCACCAATGAATATCAGGTGCTGTAGGCTATATTTCAGAGGCCCTTTCCACATGGCATTTGCTATGTGAAAGGGCGCCTGGAGTGTTGCGCGATTGTGAGGAGCAATCTGCACGACACACTGACAATCGCGCAACGCTCCAGGGTAGGGCAGGTGCCGCTCGCACACTTTTTCATTTTCGGCTTTCAGCTGAAAATGGTGTGCGATCACGCATTGCTCCAGGGCCCCATTATTGCACTTGCCATGCGTGCGGAGCCTCTAGAGCCACGGCAGTTGTGTTTCCTGCCCCAGCGCAGCCTGGGAAATTCCCAGGCTGTGCTGCGGAAGGAAGAGGTGGGGATCTCGCAGCGGGAACACAAGAGCTTCTCGCTGGAGCCTGCTCATGCAATCTCCACACCTCAGCACTTGAAAAAAGATAAGCTGCAGAAAGGGCCAGAGAGGGGAACTGCATATTTCTTGCCTGAGAAAATATTATGGTATTCAAGGGGTTGACTTAACTCAACAGGCAACTTGATGGCATATACACACATAGGGGCTTGAACAGGGGCTATTCCTCTTAAGAATGGGAACGTGCTGCAGCATTTTTACAGATAATAGTTATTCTAAATGTTACCATGATGACATCTCAAAATGTTCAATCCCTTCTCATTTATGGGTCAGAGATAAATATGCTGTGCCTTTAGCCTCTGATTGTGTTATTTGTCCTCTGAGGTTTATTACTGTCACAGCCCTCTCTTGATTGTGTTATTTGTCCTCTGGGGTTTATTATTATCATAGCCCTCTCTTCAAGCCTTCAATTTGTTAACATATGAGGGTCTAGCTTTTAAATAATATTCACACTAGAGGAATTCAGTACTTACTTTCCTGAGACTGGAGTATTATTATAGAATCATAGAATTGGAAGAGACCACACGGGCCATCCAGTTCAACCCCCTGCTATGCAGGAACACCCATCAAAGCATTCCCAACAGATGGCCATCCAGCCTCTGCTTAAAAACCTCTAAGGAAGGAGACTCCATTACATTCTGAGGCAGTATATTCCACTGCTGGACAGCTCTGACCATCAGGAAGTTCTTCCTGAGGTTCAGGTGGAATCTCCTTTCCTGCAGCTTGAATCCATTGCTCGTTGTCCTAATCTCTGGAGCAGCGAAAAACAAGCCCACTCAACATGACATCCCTTCAAATATTTAAACATGGCTATCATATCCCCTCTTAACCTTCTCTTCTGCAGACTAAACATACCCAGCTCCCTAAGCGGCTCCTTATAGGGCATGACTTCCAGACCCTTCACCATTTTGATCTTCTTTCTCTGGACACGCTCCAGCTTGTCAATATCCCTCTTGAATTGAGATTCCCAGAACTGGACATAGTGTTCCAAATGAGGTCTAACCAATGCATAATAGAGTGGTACCATTTCCTCCCTCGATCTAGACACCGTATTCCTATTGACGCAACCAAGAATCACATTGGCTTTCTTGGGTGCCGCATCACACTGCTGACTCGTGTTCAGCTTATGATCTACCAAGACTCCTAGATCCCTTTCACATGCACTGTTAGCCATCCACATGTCGCCCTGTATTTGTGCATTCCATTTTTTCTGCCTAAGTGTAGGACCTTACATTTCTCTCTGTTGAATTTCATTTTGTTAGCTTTGGCCCAGCTCTCCAATCTGTCAAGGTCATTTTGAATTTTGATCCTGTCCTCTGGTATATTAGCAACCCCCTCCCAATTTGGTGTCATCTGCAGATTTGATCAGCATGCCCTCTACTCCTTTATCCAAGTCATTGATGAAGATATTGAATGGCACCGGGCCCAGGACAGAGCCCTGTGGCATCTCACTAGTCACTTCTCTCCAGCATGAAAAGCAGCCATTGGTGAGGATCCTTTGGGTTTGGTCAGTCAACCTAACAGTAGCCCTGTCCAGACCGCTTTTTACTAGCTTCTTTGCAAGAATATTATGGGGAACTTTGTCAGAGGCCTTACTGAAATCAAGTTATGCTACGTCCACAACATACCCTTCATCTATCAAGCTCGTAACTCTGTCATAAAAAGAGATAAGATTAGTCTGGCATGAATTATTTCTGAGAAATCCATGTTAACTTTTAGTGATTACAGCATTGCTAACTAAGTAATTACAAACTGACTGTTTAATTATCTGCTCTAGGATCTAATTTCCAAAGGTATCCACTTTCTGGTCATCACATCTGTTTTGGGTCTGAGATGCGATCAGTGATGTCTTAAATTTCAGTATGGGTATCTCTGATCTTTCCAAATGTGAACCTGTCCTTGAATTGACTTTGGGGTTTTCCATAGTTTTAGTCACTGTGAGCCAGCCACTCCTCTCCTCCTCTTCCTTGTAGACAGTCCTGTCCCTTCTCCCAGGTTTCCTATGACGGGGCAGCAGAGACTGCAAAGTTTCTCTTTCTGGTTGTCTTGCTTCTGCTGCCTCTGTTGTCCGCCCCCCCTTCTCTATCTAACACCTCAAATGTTGCAACAACAATGTCAAAATCTCAGGTCAAGCTTTCTAAACTTTTCCTGTTGGTAACACACCTTTTAGATGTGCATCATATCATGGCACAGTAATTAAGTAATTCAATATGTGGAGGCAGCCCCTCCACCCAAGCCTGGCCTACCACTGCTGCTGCCCTCGCTGGGTTCTTCCTCAGCATGGGGGCGGGCGGTGGCGGAGGCAGCCCCTTCACCTGGCCCTGGCCCTCTTCAGCAGCAGTAGAGACAGCCCCTCCATCTGTTACATTCATGCAACACACCTACACACTGCAGCTAACAGACTGACATGTCACGACACAGTTTGGAAAGCTCTGACTCAAGGAGTCCTGGGATGTGTCATTCTCCAGGGCTTCCAAATCTACAGGAGGCTAAATCAGTTCTTAACAATGGTCATCATTTGTTCATTTATTACCATTTATTACCACATGTTGTACTTGAGCATTTAAATTTTCTTCGGCACAAAATCTTAAATTTGCTCTTGCTTACTTTTATGAACAGAATTTTTTTTCAGTCTTGATGATTTTGAAATTTTGTTACCTGATGCTTTTTAAGGTATGCTCAATTATAGAATCAGTAATTGCCCATATGCTCAGTTATAGAATCAATAATCACTTCTTGGGATTTTGCCTTTTTGTCTTTACTTTCCTCAACAAACATGTTGTGTTTTTTCACTGTAAATTAAAGCTTGAAAGAAACTTTGATAATCTTGGACAAGGTGAGTGTTTATCCATTCCCTGTCCATCCAGAATACAGTAATGCATACAGTGTCCCATAAGTGCTAAAGGATACTACTATGATCTACCTTTTTTAAAAAAAATATTCAAAAGAGAACTCTGCCAAACAATTATGGTGAATCTCATGAATGAAATGAAATAATTTCAGTGCAAACTGTATATGCAGATTTCAAGTGATAGTCTTTTAATAGATGTCAAATTTAGTTTATTACTATCCTCTTCTTATTTCTGTAACATTTTAATTAATTCACACTGATCAAATAAATGTACATTGAGATTTGTTTCCTAATGAGGGTGCATTTAGAAGAAAGGTTTTGCATCCTTCTGATATCCTGTTGGTAATTATATTCTAATTATATGGTAAGGGGGAGGCTATAACTCAGTTCTGAAATTGTTCATTGGATCCAATTAATTGCATGCACATAATGAAAGTTCATGATGAGGTTGACTGGCAGTGAGTTTAAGGAAACCTTTAACTTAATTTAATCCTATCCTTTGTATTGCAATAGAATTAGCTTATAACAGGTTTAGAAGCTGAGTATTGGCATGAGGTAGATAATCAGAAGACAAAAAGCACTACCATATTATGGTGAAGGGAACTTAGAAACTGGAAGACCAAGTCTCCTTCAATAGCTTATTTTATATAATGCTGTTTGAGACTTTGTAGCTGTGTTGGACTGTCGTTTCCATCATCTCCAGCTACCACAGGTTAGGGACGACTGAGGTAGGAAATGCTGAAAGAAAAAGAAAAAAACTGGCCGCTTGACTGTCTTGTAAATATTTAAGATGTTCTAGTTGAAAAACTGTGGTCTTTTCTATTGTGGCTGATGTTATGTAATCAACATTATTTTTTCACACTGATCAATAGACTGTATCAATATTTTAAAGAGAAAATGGAGAGAAAGTAAGGCTAGCTTTCCTATTTTTTTCTCAAAATTAATATCATATAATGAATTTTGATAAAGACAAAGGTCAAGGGCACTATGAAGTGGAAGTTAAATATTGTGACCATTGTTAACTGTTACATACTAAAACAAGTGAAATGTTTTCCTTCAGCATCACCATACATCCTCTGTGTCCACATTGCGGAACTGTTGAATGATAAATATTGGTAAAAAGAAAGAACATACTCAATTTCAGTTAGCTTGACATTATTAATATAACTGATTTCATCTTATTCAAAATTAATATGGATGAATACTTCATGACGGTTGTAAAATCATGATGCTTATAAGTCTAACAACAGCAAAATTTGGATGTGCCATTGTCAAACAGGATCTCACCATTATTTAATTTAAATCATGAACGGAACACTCAAGTCCAAGTGTTTTGTCAGAATAGAGTGATAGAAGTGGCATAAAGAATCACAATATGAACATAAAAGCAAGTCACATTTTTATATTTTACAACAATTGTAGGAGAAGGAATGCTTTAATAGTAGTTTATCTATTGTTATCTATTATTAATTACCACACCAAAGGTATCCAATATCTGTGTTCCATACTACAAAATCACTCTTTGGAACCCACAGAATATATAAGTTCCAAAGATGTACTTGTAGTTGGAGACAACTCCATTTCTTTTAGCATTTGTGCTTTTTACACAAAACCTGGGGAAATGAGACTAAACAAATACTACTGGGGTGCACTTTCTTTGGATCTTATAGGAGCACAATGTGTAGAAAGAGTTCCTGCTACTACTCAGAGAGTTATATAGGGTATTATAGATAATGTCATCTGTCTGGAGCTATTTTAAAGTTTTGACAACATGAAATTAATGGTAATGAACAACTGTCCCAAAAATGCTGTGGGAAGCACGTTAAAACTCAGGCTTGCCATTAGATCTGATTCTGTTGTTTGAAGTGACAATTTTAACATGTTATATTTGTCACTTCCAACATGTGGACGGCCTCTGAATGCCCACCAGCTTTCCTAGTGAGTCGGAGATGATATGGAAATTTTACACACAGTAGTGGTTTGCATGGTGAACTGGCTTCCGCATGGAGCTTCTACTGTGCAGCATTTGTTCCAGTAGCCTCCGTAAGTTTCAATTTGTTGAATAGCCCTAAAAGAATGCAAAGAAAATGGAAATGGTGTTTTGCCAAGAAAATAGGAATGGTGTTGATCGGCCTATGTGGTAACCAGGAAACCTGGGTCTCCCTACTGAAATGCATGCTACTTTGTTGACTGTGTTTCTCATAAAACAGTTTCTCTTTAATAGTTTTGCATAATATAAAAACTCAGTAATAAAATATTCATTTCTGACTTGAATATAGTTTCTTTCTAGTGAAAAACTCTGTAGTGAATATAATAGTATTCTTATCTACAGAAAGAGCTATTTTTGTTTCTTTTGATGTCAGATTGAAATTAATAACTGCCCCCGAGGGATGATGCATCTTTCAATTAACTATCATCATTGTTTGAGTACAGCTCAGTTTTAGAATGAAAGAGGTAATAAATTGTAGCCTTCACTCTTCAGTCATTCTGAATTTTACCTAGAGAGGTCAGTTCTGCAAGTAATGATCATTGACATAAATAAAGCCTACATTTTGACAAGGATTATGGCATAGTGATCTTCAGTGTACATTTAGGTGGAGATGGTTCCAAGCCTCAGCAGTTCTGGATGTCATTTACCATATGATACATTTCTGGTGTGAGTTTTTGCACTGACTATGTGAGAATGAAGAACCACTGGGATGCTAAAATGAGGTTTGATCCATTTGTCACTGAAGTGGTGGTGCAGCTGCTTTCCCATAATCTGATTACATATACATATACTAATATCTGACCAAAGGAACTCATAAATCATGTAAAAAACATGGGTCCTTTCCATGCCAGCGTTTCCTTGGAGTTATATCTAACTTAAGGAGACATAATATCCTCTTATGGTGTCTCATAATGGCATCTCATAACTTTATTTGAAGATAACTATTTGTGCAACTAACAGGTGATTAAATGTAAACATTACTGTCCATTATATTACTGTGTTTGTTTAGGTCCCTCAGACTCTAGCATGAAAACAATGCCCCAAACAGAAAAGTTCCTAAATAATTTTGCACAAACAGAAATGTGCACAGAGAATGGTAAAAGGAATCAATTATAGTCTAACTGGTCAAAAAGGAGAGAAGAATGGGGAAATTAAAGGGGCCCAGCACAATTAGCAACATCAAACAACAGGAAATAATAATGCGGTTAAATGTTGTGAATAGTTCTTAGCTTGTGCAACTTGGGGATATCGAAAAAGTCTTTACCTACAAGTTGTTTAGCTACACTCCTGACTTGTGCCCTTCTAGAGAATTTAGCTAGAATAAGTCTAGAAAGGGGCCAAAGATGTTTTGAGACAGAGCATCTTCTGTTTTGATCTAAGGGAAGGAGTATTGCAGGCTTTCTGAAGAGTCTCTCTTCTTCAAAAATGAGACTGCAGTTTGAAGAGCTATTTCCAAGTATTAGATTTACCATTATTTGGCCAAGTCTGAAGTGACTGGTTGTGTCTCAGCTCCAGGTCTTCTGCACAAGTCTAACTATTTGAATTCATTCCAGTCTGGTGGAAGAATTGCATTGTATTTAGACAGTTCTATGGTTGATTCTCCTGGAGCATTCAGCAGCCTTTGATACCATTAAGCACATGGAATCATTCTGGGTCATCTTGCCAGAATAAGAGTGGAAGCATTATTTTATGGTGGCTTCTGTTCTTTCTGAAAGGTGATGTGCAGAAGGTAGAGCCAGGGGAGCTATTGTTCATTCCATGGTCTATGGCTTATGGGTGCATTGAGTTTCCATCTTGTTCCCATGCTATTCAGCATCTTCATTATTTGCTGAGTGAGCTTATCTGGACATTTGGATTGTTGCCATTAGTATGGTAATGGTGGTCAATTCTGAAGTGCTAGAAATTCTGAAGCAATGTTTGTAGGCTCCCTTAAAATGAACACGGTGAAAATTCATACGAAACAGAGATTATGCTGGCTGGAACTTCTGCTACTTTGGGTGGAGCTGAAGCTATATTTGCCTTGAAAAACCAAGTACATAGCCTGAGGCTTCTGCTAGAGCTAGTGTATTTTCAGTTCACCAAGTGCAACTGTACTGGAAATGCAGCATTCACTAGGGTTCTGGTGGGAGTTAGATATCTAGTACACATTAATTTAGTTACCAATTTGTTTACAAGCTCATTTTAAAGTCCAGGTATTAGCTTGGTACTAAGCCTTTAAAGGTCATCCTTAGGACTAGTTTCATCCCTTTGAACCTATTCAGGCTTTGAGCTGTGCATCAGAAAGCCTAATGTCTAGCTTTTTAATAGCAGGGATTTAACTATTGGAACCCTTTTGTACGCAACACTGAACCATCTCTGTCAAACACCCACTGTTGCTATTTTTAGATAGATTGTATAATGTTTTTTTGTTGTTGTTGTTTTAGAAGTATTTTCATAACTGATCTTTTATTATTTTATGCTGAAATCTTGGAATTTATAATGACACTTCCATTCTTTGAGCTATTCAGTTACTTGTTTTAACTGTTTACAGTGTAGTTCACATATCAGAAAATTTGAAATGTGATATAAGTGCATACAAT
This sequence comes from Ctenosaura bakeri, assembly GCA_948474755.1. Classification (NCBI taxonomy): domain Eukaryota; kingdom Metazoa; phylum Chordata; class Lepidosauria; order Squamata; family Iguanidae; genus Ctenosaura; species Ctenosaura bakeri. The sequence goes on from CAOLHI010006258.1 coordinate 34,672, forward strand.
CAATACAAAATAACTCCAGATAAGTTTTCTTTAATGACTTTAGTTTCTAATGGAAAAGTAGGGCTAAAATTGCTTACATGTTCAACAGGATTGTGCTTTAATTAGTTTTGTGTGTTCTTATAGTTTTAATGTTGTGGCTGAAACTGTTTTTCTCCAACAGAGTCTACCCACTTTAGGAGTCTCGCTTCCTGAGGTGCGTAATGTAAAAGTATTCACAGATGTAGCTAAAAAATGTTTTAATGTTGTGACTTTTTATTTGCAACAAAAGTGCATTTGGGGGCTTTAATTGTGACAATCTGTACTCTATATATATATGTGTAAAACCAAAGGATGGGCACACGCATTACTGAAATAGCTTTTTTTTTTAAAGTAATGTTTTCTTGCAAGTGATCCTGAAATGCTTATAATTGTTCAGGACTGGACATTTCAAAGTTTATCCAAGATTGACGGTAGAGATAAGGAGAACCAGTTAGTTCTACTCTGTATGGTTTTTGTATTTTGAGAAATTCTGCTTCACCAAACTGTGTAGAATACAATTCTGCAATTTGGTTGGCCACGTGCCAAGAATATGAATATAGGTTTATCCTGTGCCAAGAGGTGGTGATATTGGTATTCTCATTGTCCTGAAGGCTTCATCATAAACAAAGGTGAAGGCTGAAGTGGTCTTTTGAATTGCTGTAAGCTTCCTACCACAACATCCTGGTCTTTTGTGTGATGCGTGGATAACTTGGTTGGTACTCCTGAGAGGTTTGAAGGGGTATAGCCATGGGAGGGGGGAAGGCAAATTGGGAGGCATTATCCTTCTGAATAAGAATTCTGTTTTTCAATGAAGTTTTCCTTAAGTACCCAAATTTTTGCTAGAACTCTCAGAGTTGCCTTGTTTGCATCCTTTACTAACCTTGCATGGTCCATTTCTTAAACTGCCTAACTTGTATTTCTTAAATGCTCAACTGAAACTTTAAATGACTGCAATACTGGAAATTTGGGGACTGAAGGAAAATTTCCTGGGAGAGTTAGAATTCATATTGGGGAGCAATAATTACATTTTGCCACCACCACCTCTAGCTATACCTCTGCCTCAGGTAGACTTGGACAGAGCTAAAACATCCTAAAGTTGTTATTTTGTTTTGCCTTATCTGCACCAAAACCTCCAGTGGTCCTAAAAACCCAGAGCCTGAGAGGTAGATCAAACACAAAACTGTATTCCACCACCTCTTGTGTATTTTGGAACTGTCCAGGCTCCGAGTAAAGAAAAGAATCCTGGAATCTCAGAAAATATAACCCAGCAAGAAGCAGTGGTTGTACCTTGGGTTTTGGTCCATGAAGAACTCTGGCCTGTCCCTAAACAACAGGCAGACAACATATGGGCTACAATACCGCTCTTCAGAGCTTTGCCACTACCATGCTGAAAACATTTCCAATAGTCTCTGAGGCTATGTGAAATGCACCACAATTTTTTTTTTAAATGAATGAGATTTAGATCAGTGATTCTTAAACTTTTCTTTACTGCGGACCTCTTGTGAATATAATGTGTTGCCAGGGACTCCCAAGGCTTAACTCAAAATTTAAATGTTTAAATATGGAGTTAAATATTTATTTATTTATTTATGGTTTCTGAAGACTAGGCTCCAAATCCCCATTCAGACACTGGGTGACCTTGGGCAGGTCACTTTCGGCCAGACTCAGAGGAAAGGCAAACCCCCTCTGAACAAATCTTGCCAAAAAGAACCCTGTGATAAGTTCACTTTAGGCTTGCCATGAGTCAGAAATGACTTGAAGGCACACAACAATAAAGTGCCACTGACAGAGGGAGGTTCTTTCTAGCCATCATTTCTTTCCTCTTTGAAAACTGATTTATGGCAGCCCTATCATGTGACTTTTCTTGGCAAGATGTGCTACCTTTGTCTTTCTCTGAGGCTGAGAGAATGTGAGTTGCTTGAGGTCACCCAGTGGATTTCCATGGCCAATTGGGGATTCAGACCCTGGTCTCCAGAGTCATAGTCTGACTTCATGCACACACTTGCCACTGTGTCCCTTTCATCAGGGACATAGCAGCAGGGTTATGTGTGCAGGCACCAAACTGTTCCCTTGTTTACAAACAATAAAGCAGTTTGGGTACACACACATTTCTGCCTCTGTGTCCCTTTCACACCCAGTGGGGGGTGTGGGCACAGAGGGACATGGCGGAAGGAATGTGACTCAACTGCTCCTTTGTTTGCAAATGAGAGAGCAGTTTGGGTGTGCATATGCACCTGCTGCCAGGTCCCTTTTGTCAGGGACATGTCAGTGGTGTGTGTGTGGGTATAGATTCATCAGAAGGCATTTGCGCACTCCCCAACTGCCCTCTCATTTGCCAATGAAAGAGCTCTTTGGGCATGCACACATACCTGCCACTGCCACATCCCTATTGCTGCAGCTACTGTTGATATCCAGCAGGAAAGCTCTGCAGACCCCCTCTGAGAGGTCCACAGTCCTCCATGGGTCCACAGACCACAGGCTAAGAACCACTGATTTAGATAATTTGGTAAATGAGAGAGGCAAAGACAGTGAGATCACCTGTGAAACTGCTCCACAAAATGTGGTCAGGCAATTTCAATGAGATTTTAATTGTCATGGCAATAGGCTGTAAAAAGAGCATGTGTGTGATATGGATTCCCAAGGCTACAAAAGAGAGTATGCACACTCCTACTGAATAAATTCACTACATTAGAAGTCTGTGGGGGCTATAAAATTAGACTGAACAATAACTTTGGAAATGCATTATATTCTCTTACCTTAACAAAATGATGTGCTAATAGTGACACTGCAGGAAGTCCCTATTTCACTGCAGTCTCTGTTCCTTGAACAAAAGAATGGTAAATCAGAATTTTTGTGGGTACAGTGTGCCAACATAGTTTGAGTCCACCCTATGCTCCATAAATAAAACGTTGATGATGGTTATAACTGAAAATAAGGGAATTCCTAGCAAATAGGAATTCTCTTGATGTAGTCTCTTATAAAATGGTTGATAACTTATAGGGTAACAGGAGAAATGCAAGTGCTGCAAGCTCAACTTGTAAGGACAAATAAGCATTTTTTTGGAGTTTTTGTTTATCTAAAAGTTGATGGAAGAGCAGAACAACTTGATGTCGCAAGCCATCAAAATGTGCATTAGCTTTTCAGAGTTTTATTGAGTAACTTTCACTCAGCTTTGTTTGTGTCCATGAGACAAAATGATTACAGCTGCATCAATCATTTTGTATGCCCTAATAAAATAGTCATAACTAGAACATATATGTCACCCAGAAAATAAATATCTGCATTTTGCAGTGTCATTTATTTTCAATAAGTGTCAACCTCACATCCATTTTAAGAATGTCACACAATCACCCTGAGATTTTGTTTAGTTGATGTTTTTAAAGAAAGTTCCACTGTGTTTTGATCTTCTGATCTTAATATCTTTGAAAATATTACAGTACTGTAAGTACTTCTAAGTACTTAGCCTTTGTTAAAAAAAACCAAAACTTCTATTTAGGTGGATTCCACATCATCCTTTCTCATTCTTTTTTAACCCTCTCTGTTCTGGTGGATTCTTTGGCCTAACTGGGATAGGAATTGTGAGGATCTCAAACTATTGGTGATCTAAAACTCCCAGCCACCCTAGTGTTACCCTGATTTCTGGGGGTCCCAGGAGGGA
>CAOLHI010006259.1:0-37818 GCA_948474755.1 Ctenosaura bakeri
GCGGAAATGGCCGATGATTTTAAATATCCTGGACCCTCCTCTTGTGCAACCTCTGCAGTCATTAATGTGAGGCTGTGCAAAGTGTTGGATCCCATTATAGTGAATGGATGCAGCAGAAGAAGGTGTGTGCATATTGCATCCATAGGCTAAAATGGGACTCAGTGTTTCACTTTTTTTTTAAAGTGTGGGTTCCAAGAATGGAACCCCCACATAAACAGTGGGTGCGCTGTATGAGTATGGTTGAAAACAAACAGATGTAGAAATTTGTATTTGGAGGCAAAATTTGGTGAAAAGCACATATTACAAAATTGATATTAAATAAGATCTTTCAGTGAATATTTTAGAAAATGCAGATTAATGTGAAAATGGAATGAAGCAGATTCATGGAGGAAATCATTTTAAAAAGTGACACAAACTGAAAGGAGTCTGATTTACTCATCTGTGTAATTCTGTGCAACTGTGCAAACATAAATTGGTAATGGAAGAAAATACTTCCGAATGGATACCAAAGGAATTCTGTCAAACCTGGATATAGCCATATACACAAATGCTACCTAAATGCAGAGATGTTCATATTATACACACACACACACACACACACACACACACATTACTCACATGTAAATGTATTGGTTATGGCCTCTTTTATAAGCATGCATGATACTGCATGCATTCAGTGACCATCGTTTACCATTTGAAAATAATTAATGTTGCATCATTAGAAGCATTCCCAGCCTGGGGAATATTCCTCATACCACGGCAATGTTAATTACTTTCAGATGGTAACAACAGCATAAATACACACACACGCAGACGCGCACTCATATGTACTCCAGCTCAGTGACATACGCCCAAACTTCCCCCAGACATAACCCACACACACATACTTCCTATCTGTTTTCAAGTGTGGGAGCCACCAGAGCACTCAGCTCCACTTTGTGGTTTTCCCCTGGTTTTGTAATGGTGCTAGAAGAGTAATGTCAGGGAATTTGTTTCTGTTGGAAGGGGTGAGTGGTTGGGAAAGTGCTGAATCTTTTCTGTTTTTTCAGTGAGAGTGTGTAGGAGGCCTCAGTCGGAGTCCAGTGCCAGGGTTACAGTGTTCGGCTTCCCACTTGAAAAGCTTTGCATAGTGCTGGTATTTTGGCTGGGGTGCTTAATGTTCACAAAGAAAAAACCCATTTAACCCATGAATGGACAAGAAGGAGGGAGGGTGGGTATATAATGAAGTGCAATCTTTCACAGAAGAAGAAGTCTAATCATTTTTAAAACAACTCTAAAAAGGAATAAAAATTGTGAAATCTCTTTGATGATATTCAAAGAGACTTTTTTCCACTGTATGAGAAGGAACATTTTAAATTCTTAACTCTCCCTGCATCACTAGTGCTCCTCTCCCACCCGAGCTAAAATTATTTTAATTCCATAATTTAGAAGACCTTGGAAAGCAGAAGGATCAAACTGCAACATAATTAGATATAGGAGACACAATTTCTACTGTGGTTTTTGTCCCTGGTAAGCAGGGAAGGTATCTGTTAAAGATCATACAGGGAGGACTGATTTGAGAACAAGAAGCCGGGCTGCTCCAGCCCTGCTAGAGTTCATGGAAAATAGTTCCTGTTTTATTTTGACATTCTGTACAAGCTGAATTTCTATCTAACTATATGGGGATATTACTTTGGGATATTGTTTTTGTCAAAGTTGCAAAACCAATGATGTCTGTTGTTTTCAGGCTATTCCAACTTCATAACAATGGATGTATAGTTCTGAGTTGAAATTCTAGATCAGCCATTGTGATTCAGAGCTTGCAAACATGACATGGCTACCTGGCTACTCCAGGTAAATTCCAGTCTCCAGGGCCAGATGAATTACATTCAAGGATATTAAAAGAACTGGCAGCAGTAATTTCAGAACCACTTACAATAATCTTTGAGAACTCTCGGAGAACAGGAGAAGTCCTAGCAGACTGGAGGAGGGCAGATGTTGTCCTCATCTTCAAAAAGGGGAAAAAAGAGGACCCGAATAATTATCACCCTGTCAGCCTGACATCAATACCCAGAAAGATTCTAGAGCAGATCATTAAACAGTCAGTTTGTAATTACCTAGAAAGCAATGCTGTGATCACTAAAAGTCATCATGGGTTTCTCAAAAACAAGTCATGCCAGACTTAACTTATCTCTTTTTATGATAGAATTATGAGCTTGATAGATAAAGAAAATGCTGTGGATATAGCATATCTTGATTTCAGTAAGACCTTTGACAAAGTTCCCCATGACATACTTGCAAAGAAGCTAGTAAAATGTTGGCTGGACAGTGCTACTGTTCGGTGGATTTGTAATTGGTTGACTGACCAAACTGTAAGGGTGCTCATCAATGGCTTCTCTTCATTCTGGAGAGAAGTGCCTAGTGGGGCACCACAGGGTTCTGTCCCGGGGCCAGTGCTATTCAACATTTTCATCAATGACTTGGATGAAGGAATAGGGGGCATGCTGATCAAATTTGCAGATGACACCAAATTGGAATGGGTTGTTAATTCACCAGAGGCCAGGATCAAAATTCAAAATGACCTTAACAGATTGGAGAGCTGGACCAAAGCTAACAAAATGAATTTCAACAGAGAGAAATGTAAGGTTCTACACTTAGGCAAGAAAAAATGGAATACACAAATCTAGGTGTGGGACTTGTGGCTGGACAACAGTATATGTGAAAGGGATCTAGGAGTCTTGGTGGACCACAAGCTGAACATGAGTCAGCAGTGTGATGTGGCAACCAAGAAATCTGACATAATTCTTGGTTGCATCAATTTGAGTATGGTGTTTAGATCAAGGGGTGGTGGCAATAGTATCACTCTATTCTTCTTTGGTTAGACCTCATCTAGAATATTGTTCTGGGCAGCTCATTTCAAGAAGGATATTGAGAAGCTGGAACCTGTCTAGAGGAGGGTGACCAAAATGGTGAAAGGTCTGGAAGCCATGCTCTATGATGAATGGCTTAGGGGGCTAGGTATGTTTAGCCTGACAAAAAGAAGGTTAAGGAGGACATGATAGCCATGTTTAAATATTTGAAGGGGTGACATGTTGAAGATGGAGCAAGCTTGTTTTCTGCTGCTCCAGAGACTAGGATATGGAGCAATGGATTCAAACTACAAGAAAAGAGATTTCACCTAAACATCAGGAAGAATGTAATGGTCAGAGCTGTTTGGCAATGGAATATGCTGTCTTGGGGTATTGTGGGGTCTCTTTCTTTGGAGGTTTTTAAGCAGAGGCTGGATGGTCATCTGTTGGGATTGCTCTGATGTGTGTTCCTGCATGGCACAGTGTGGGACTGGATGGTCCCCATGGTATCTTTCAACTCTATGATTGTATGATTCTATGACCTTTTGGACTATGACTCCTAGATACCTCCAACCAGCATAACCATTGTCCATGCTGACTGGGGGATTCTGGGAATTGTAGTCCCCAAAGACACTTTCTCTGAATTATGCATGGTTGCCTGCACAGGAGAAGCAGTGCTTATCATTTGAGGCAGAGAAGAAGGCAGAGTTTCACAGGGAAAGGTAATCAGTAGACTTGTTCCCAAGTCCTTTAGTGATGTGCCTGTTTTGTTTTTTAAATGAATAGAGCGTGCAAGAGCAAACAGCAGTATCTGAACATCTGCTGACTTGTTCAGCTGAGTTCAGCACCAACACCAGCAGAAGAGTTGGCAGGTACCACCATTTTTTTTTAATTTTTTTTTTTTTTTTTGCTGGAAAATGCTGAGGAAAGACTCAAGATGTAAATCGGAATCATCCAGACAGCTACAGATGCTTGTTACCCTTTCTTTCTTCCTCTTGTCCCTGCCACTCCTGCCAATTTCCACTGAGTAAAATGCACACATACTATTCTGTGCCTTTTGGTTGAAATTTTGGGGAAACTGCTTACTCAAGTGTGTTTATTCAGACATAAGATGTACTGGGTTCACTGGGCGTGACTTCAGTGCAAGCGTGCACAGATTTGCAACCTACCTTCTTTAAAACTGCAAAAAGCAAAAATAGCAGTGCTGTGAAGTGGGTTTTGTTCAGGCTCTCACCTTGAGACACATCTCAGTTCCAGTCACAGACTTTGCTGCCCAAGGTGGCTCCCTGCTTCCAAAACGGGTCCACCCCTCCTCATTTCCATACTGAAGTTGGGTAGTCTGGCAGTTCTCAACTTCTTCAGCATCACCTTCCGGTGCACCTTAAAGCAGGAGGAAGGCAATATGGCACATACAGCCCTGACTTCTAACACAGTGTTGGTGAGTCATGTCCACCAACACTTCCTGAGAAACCTTTATTCCCTTCCTTATGGAAGTAGAGCCACACAGACCAATCTCAGGTTCAGGAGAGTATTTTTATCCTTCCGTTCTCTTTTCCTTCCATACAACTGCAGTGGAAAAATTATATTGCTGCACCTATATTTTCAAATTTTGGAAACACTGAGTATTTCGTACCTTCCATATCTTGATAGGCCAGCCTTTCTATGAACAAGATGCAAGTGTTATAAAATCTGCTCTCACATCCCAAGGGAAAAAAATCATCTTAAGATTCTCCCCCTCTCTTTCTCACATAGAAAATGTTTAGTCACAAAATGAGCTATGTCAAAATAGATTTTCAGGGCCTTTCTGCACTACGCTATTATAGTGCTATCATTCCACTTTCAACATCCTCTGGAATCCTGGGGTCTGCAGTTTAGGGAGGGGCATTTAAAATTCTCAGCCAAAGAGCTCTTTGGCCTCAGTAAACCACAAACCCCAGAATTCTACAGGATATTGAATGTAAAATAATAACACTATAACAGTGTAGTGCGGAAAGGCCCTTGGTCTTTGGGCAAAATAAAGAAGCAGTAACCTTCTGGGGGGTTCAGCCCTGACTGCGAGGATGTTGATGGGGGATGCCAGCGATTACTGTGCGCAGCATGTAGGAAGATTAAATTTTCCAAGAGCCCTTGTAATACACAGTCCCTTCTTCCATGCAGAGAATGGATCATAACAATAGGCACTTTAAAGTTTGCTAGTATAAAAATAAAGTGCAAGTGCATTCAAGGTATTCAGGGATGAATGAATTTGCCTCTCTGCTTTTCCACATGAGTATCTATTGTAGCTTGTCTGTGTACTGTGGACACTAGTGTGCTTATGAACAATAGGGACTTTGAGGACCCTTCTTATTGTGGCAAATGTTCCTCATTGCACCCCAAGGCTCCTTGACAGACATTTGTTCAAGCAATCAACAGCCACTCCTGCTTAACTCGAGGCCTTTTGCCATTTGCTCAGCCCTCCAGAGCTTCACCATCTTTTCCTCTGTACCCTCTTTGAGCCGCAAACGTAACCAGCAGGCTGTGGACAGCAGGACAGCTCGATCCAATAAATCTGAGACCTGTCTAGGTGCTTCATTTATCAAGAGGCCTAATTTACCCAGGCCCTTTAGACTAATTGCAGATTTGCAAAAAATGCTGAGAGTGTAGAACAGTGCATCGTGAATGTCCCTTGCCATATTTCTGCTAATGTGTTTCATCTGGAGTACATAAAGAGACAGGGATGCTGATTTTAGACACAGCACTTTGGGGCTAATCCAGTTAAATGATTATCCCTAAAAATGTGCAGTGATGTCATTTTCCCTATAGGTCTCTGCTGGTTGCCTTGTTTGCTTTGTTGCGAGAAATATGTGATTCTCAGCTCATTTTCAGTACAGTTGATATTAATGCTAAATTTTTCCCCTTCTAAAACCATTGCACTAAAGTCTCTTCTCTGGTCTCCTTCCATGTCAGCCCTGTCTTGTTCAAATTTGCTTATTGCTGTCAGGCATTGGCATGGACCACTATCAATTGCACACTAATGAGGACCATTAGTTGCCTGCCGTTTACATTGCTCATCTCTTCTCTGGTTCAGGCAAACATAGTTCTGTGCTATACTTCTGTGTCATTCCCACTGTTGATTTCTCTTGTTGTCTGAGTGCTCATTGTCATTACTTCTGATAGGATATCCTTGGTCTTCTCACCTTGGATCAAGCCCGCTTTAAAATCCACTTAATTCTTCTTACCCGTACAGCTCAAATTCTCTCTATGCATTTGGCCCTCATAGTTAATTGTCATTAAGTTGATTTTGACTTATGATGACACAACAAATGAGAGCTCTCAGCCTGTTATCAGTAGCCTTGCTTAGGTCTTGCAGACTCAAGGCCATGGCTTTCTTGGTTGAGCTGATCCACCTGTAATGAGATCTTCCTCTTTTCCTACAGCCTTCAACCTCACCAAGAATCACGGTCTATTCTAATGAGTCAAGTCTTTTCTTTCTATGTCCAAAGTATCACAATCTCAGTTTTGTCATCTTGGCTTCCAGGGAGAGCTCAGGCCTGATTTGTTCTAGCACCCATTTATTTGTCTTTTTGGCAGGCCATAGGATCCACAGAATTCTGTTCCAGCACCACATTTCAAATGAATTGATTCTCTTCCTGTCAGCTTTCTTCACTGTTCAGCTTTCACATCCATACATAAAAATCAGAAAAACAATGGCAGTGTTCAGTGATATATCTTGAGACTTGAGGAACTTGTCTAGTTCTATCGTAGCTGCCCCCCTAAGTCATAGCCCATTTCCTCCGTACACTGTTATATTGCTATTATCTCACTTTCAACATCCTATGGAATTCTGGAGTTTGTAGTTTACTGAGACCAAAGAGCTCTCTGGCTGAGAATTCTAAATGCTCCTCCATAAATTGCAAACCCCAGGATTCCATAGGATGTTGAAAGTGGAATAATAGCACTATAATGGTGTAGTGCAGAAATGGCCACAGTCTTTTTCTGATTTCTTGACTCCAGTATGGAAAATCTTGAACTATTTCGATGTCTTCAATGTCTTCTTAAAGTTATGTAAACCATCTGTGATCGTTATTTTGGTTTTCTTAACATTCAGCTGTAAGCCTACCTTTGCACTTTCTTCCTCGGCTTGCTTCAATAGTTGTTCCAAGTCTTTGCTATTTTTCTGCCAGTAGTATGGTGTCAAATACATATCTCAAACTGTTGATGTCCTTCCTCCAATTTTCACAACTCCTTCCTCCAGGTCTAATTCAGCTTTACGTATTATGTGTTCATAACACAAGTTAAACAGGGTGATAAAATGCAACCTGGCCCCCTTACCGATTGGAAACCATTCTGTTTCTCCATATCGTGTTCTGACAATGGCCTCTCATCCTGAGTACAGGTTACTTATCAATACAATCAAATATATTTGATTGTATGTACACATATTTCTTTAAAGGTGATCCACAGTTTTTCATGATCTATACAATTGAAGACTTTGATACAATCTGTAAGGCACAGGCTAATTTTCTTCTGAAATTTTTGGTGCATCCCATTTTCCAATGTATGTTTGCAATATGATCCCTAATGCCTCTTGAATTTTTTTGAATCCAGCTTGAACATCCGGCTCCATATATGTTAAAAGTCTTTGTTGTAAAATTTTGAGCATCACTTCGTTTGCACAGGAGATTAATGCAATTGTCCTGTGGCAATCTTGGTGTCACCTTTCTTGGGGCCTGGAATGTATATTAAGTATTCCCAAACTGTGGCCATTCTTTTGTTTTCTATTTTGTTGGTAGATTTTAGTTAGAACTTGAGTGGAATCTGCCTCTGTAGCTTGAAACAACTCTATTGGGATGCCATCTGTTTCTGGTGATTTATTTCTCCCAGGTGCTCTGAGTGCAGCTTCTAATTCACTTTCTAAAACTGTGGGTTCATCTTCAAATGGTTCTTGAATAAATCTGTCATTCTTTCATCACTTTTATATAGTTCTTCAGCGAATTGTTTCCTTTGTCTTTTTATTTTTTGTTTGTCAAGAAAAGGTTGGACCAAACCTGTAGAAAATACTTTGTGATGTGGGTTGGTAAGTGCACCTGTGAAAAGCCATGTGACTTTAGCTGAGTCATGCTGAGTCATGCTGATGAGCAATCAGGGGAAAAGGTTGCATCAGGTGTGGGGAGAATGCAAAGGCTGGGAGGATTGCATCAGCTAGTGTGAGTATAAATATAGCTGAGTCTTAGCCAACAAGCTGTGTATGGTGCCTGATGTGTCTGTTGGAGGCTCTGTCAGAAAGAGGAAGCAGAGGGATGCTGGAATGCCTTCTGGAGATTCTTGTAAATATGTACACATTGTAAGTGAAGAATAAATTGCCTCCTTGTTGGAAGGGAACAATTGGCATGGGTGAGGTTTTCCTGGCTACAGTGCATTGCTGCTAAGTTATTCTCTGCTGCTGGACATGCTTCCAAAGCTGTGGGAGCAATCTCTGCTATATTTTGGGTGTGACATTGTTGATCATGTAGTATGTTCCCCTGCTGATTGTATAGCATCTCCATATTTGGTATAAATTTCCCTTTCATTTCTTGGACTTTGTGGAAGAGGTCTCTTGTTCTACCTTTTTTCTGTCATCTTCTATTTCTACATTGATTATTATAGTAGTTCTTTTTGTTCCTGCACACAAATTGCTGAACAGTTGTGTTCAAGTTTCTGACCCTATTTCTGTCACCTTTTACTTTTGCCTCTCATATGTCTTTAACTGCTTGAAGAGTTGCATCTGTCATCCAGTGAGGCTTCTCTTTCCTTTTGGCTGCAGATAGCATCTTTTTGCATTCTTCCCTGATAACATCTCTGACTTCAGTCCAGAGTTCTACTGTCCCAGTCAATTAGACTTAATAGTATAAATCCACTTTTAAAATTATCTTTAAACTGGGTGATTTTTGGGCTGTATTTCAGCATGATGGTTGACTTAGTGTTCTTCTTTAGCTTTACTCTCATTTTTTATATTAGCAGTTCTTGGTCTATGCCACAATCTGATCCTGGTTTTGTTTTTGCAGAGAGAATGGTGATTTTCCATTTTCTGCTTCCAATTATGTAGTCTATTTGATTCTTATATTGGCTGCCAGGTATGTCCATGCACACAGTCATTTGCCTGAAGAATGTGCTTGCTATGAACAAACTGTTGGCCTCACAAAATTCAGTCAGTCACTCTTCTACTTCATTTCTTCATCAAGCAATGTTTGGCTCTGCTCTGTTTCATACTTTTTTGTTCCAATCACTTATGGCCTGTTTGGGTATGTGATCAGTTTCCTCCTGGAATACAGTATAGAATCTTTGTGTTTCTTCCCCTTCTGCCTTTGTAGTCAGACCACAAACTGCGATTATGGTTGAGAGGTTTCCCCTGAAGTCTTATTTGATACAATTTGGTCAGACTTTGCATTGTATCCCCTGACTGCTTTTGATACATCTCTTCTCATTATTAATGCTACCTGACAACTTCTTAGTTTCATTTCCTGAGTGAAATATTAATTATCCTACAGAAAATGTCCCATTCCTATCCACTTTAGCCTATTTGCCCCAACTATTGCAATGTTTATATGTTCCATTTCTTGCTTTACAATATATAGTTTCCCAGGATTCACGCTTCTCACATTCCATGTTCCTATAATATGTGTTATGCAGCTTTGAAGTTTCTTTTTATCCCTGAGCACAACTGAACATCCTTTCAGCTCGAGTCCAGCTGCATCATTAGACACAACAGTACTCGTCCACTGCACTGTTCTTCCTCAGTAGCTGGTTGGGTGCCTTCTGACTTGGGACTCTCATCTTTTGCACTGTCTCTTGTTTCTTTTTGGACTGTCTCATCATAGGGTTTTCAGAGTAAAAGACAGTCAGGAGGGGTTTTCCACCAATGTTGCCTTTACTATTGCTGCTGCCCAGTAGCTGTTTGGTACATTTAGTATAACTCCTCAGTAAAAGCCTATTTGATGTGGGGAACCCTACCAACAGCACTTCTACCATCAGCATAACTTTTTGTCTTACATGAGCATGCAATCTCTTCACCATGGAAAAGTAGTGCCACAGTGAAATATTTGGCTGTGCTACATTAATATGAAATATTTTGTTCTGTAGTGGTAGCTCTTGAACTAAACATCTGTTAGAGAGCTTGAAATAAATGAGAATTTCTTTTCAACACTTAAAAATGCTCAAGAATCTACCACAATTTTAAAAATTGTTCCTATTAAGCATTGAAAGAACTTGATGTGGGAGAAAGCACAATGTTAGATCCTTCCACCCACCCAACCTTCTTAAAAGTTTGCTTCCGACTTCTCATATATGCAAGCATACAAAGTTACATGTGACGTCCCTTTGCCCTCATCATCATTAAGACATGCATAGTAGACAAATATCACATTATCTTCTCCATGCTGGGAGGGAATTGGCTGCACCTATTCACTGTGGCTAATGCAAGCAGGGAAGAATTTCATTTCAATTCACTTCTGAAAAATTTATCAATATTCTCAAATTTCATTTTCAGGAAGGAAAGAACCTGATATTTTTTAAAAAAACAAAAACAAATGTGACACAAAGTGAAACTGAGACATTGCCCCATCTCCAGCTAGGGCAAAAGATGTCCCATCCAACCTTCATTCTTATGATGCTCCACATACATTTTGTAGCTTGTACATGTTTCTTTATCATGGTGACTGTACCATCAAAGGATAAATTGCATGTCTGAATGGCCCACCATCAATCTAAGACCATAAGCAGAACAGAAATATCTCCTAATGTTAAATAATTTCAGCTGGCATATTCTGATGTGAGCTACTGAAGTAATGAAATGTAGGGATATGCATATGTGGGCATATGATAAGCCTGTGAAGAAATCTTACTAAATTTCTAATTTTTGGTGAGCCAGGTGACCTCAACACAACCATACAGTTTGAGAATTCATCAACTTCTGTGAGATTTTTTTTCTATTAGGTCATGACAATAAATATTTTTTCCACCAGGGTTTCCATATTCTGTGTCCAATATTCTGAATCTGTTGTTAGTTCCAGCAAGAACAAATCCACAGATCCATAAATTTAACACCAAAGTGTTGACTTGCAATTCAACAACTGATTCAGTTGGTGTGATTTATTTGGAATTAGCCAATAGGATTCAGGCCATCATCTATGCACAAAACAAGTGAGCTTTTCCCCATTTGTATAGCAAAGCATGCACACACCTTCAAGAAGCACAGAAGGATGGAGGCAAGCAGTCTATCCAAAGCTTCTATTGTTTGAAAAGGCTGTTGGGTTTGTGTCCCTAGAAGTTGTTGTTTTTGTGCACTTAGAAGTTGTTGTTGATTTATGGCAATCCTAAAATGAACCTATTGCAGGGTTTTGTTGGTAAGATTCATTGAGAGGGTTTTTCCTTTGTCCTTCTCTGAGGATGATGGAACATGACTTTCCCAAGGTCACCCAGTGGGTTTCCATGGCTGAGTGGGGATCAGAGCCCAGAGTTCCAACATCAAGCCACACCACCACACTGGGTCTTGTTTTAAAAAGACCATGCAACAAAGAAACAGTTACAGTAGTTTCACGGAAGGGAATCAGTCTTGTGGTTAAAAAAAAAAACATTGAGATCAACAAAAAAGACTCTCACCATCCCACAAGTGAGGAAAAAAAGGTTGAGTTTTGTCCTTCTCATGTATAAGAACAAGGTAAGCAAGAGTTTGCAGCCCCGATGTGCAAAACACCCACAGGCATGTTAGATCTGTTTCTCATGCTTCCAAGCCAAAACCATTTATCCATGAACCTTTGGCACTGAATCCAACATAGGCCATATCTGCGCTAGACTGTTATAGTGTGATTATTCTACTTTCAACTTCCTATGGAATCCTGGGGTTTGCAGTTTAGGGAGGGGCCTCAAAGGCACCTCCCTAAACTGCAAGCCCCAGGATTCCATAGGATGTTGAAAGTAGAATAATCACACTATAACAATCTAGTGTAGAAATGGTCATAGAAACACAATACAGACAGACATGATCTAAAGTACATATATGTGTTGAATAGGTTTCAACTCCCCCCTCCCCAACTTTCTCTCATTCTCTCTCTCTCTCATAGACAGCTTCATGTTTTTCCACTGCATTGTAAAGCTGGTCCTACTCTGCAAGATCCCTGAACACAAGCTAATTTGCTCCTCTGCAAGAAGCAACTTGCAGATACTCCCTAGGCCCCTCTGCAATTACAGCTACAAATACTATCCTTCTCCATAGTTATTTCTTCCTCTTCTGGCCCTTGGCAGCTGATGCATTGCCTGCCTGCTCATCCTGCCTCCTGTTCTTTCTGTTGCTCTATCATAGTTGAGGATAAAGAAACACAAGGGTTTTTCCAAGGGACAGCACATATATACCTTTTATCCCATGTGTTCTTCTACCACTGTGTAGCATTCTTCAGATAAAAAGTGCTGCATTGTGTCTGCCCAAGTAGGGATGCAATCATGGCTCAGTCTATGGCTTTCGGCAAATGAAGAAAAAAGTTTGTTTTTTTTAAAGTCTCATTAGTGTCACTAAGAGTAGCTGCTCTTTAGAACAGCCACTAGTAGGTACTGAGTGGATAATGCTTGTTGGTACCAAAGCAAAAGGATTCCCTCTGTTGTTGTATTTGTGCATGTGTCAGAGTTCTATTCCACTCCAGCCTTCCCCAGTCTAATGCCCTCCAGATGTGTGGAATCAAAATATCCATCATTTCCAGTATGGTGATTGCCATTACTGGGAGCTGTACTCCATCCAAAAATACAAAAACCTGAAATGATGACAAGAAGGGAAAAAAAAGTACGGATCCCTGTTTTTGAAAGTAAGCTAGCTTGTGAACTGACTAGCAGGAATTACTTGAATTGTTGTAGATGTGAATTACAACCTCAGTGTGGGCTGGGTACCTGAAGGTACTCTAATTCCTAGTGTCACCCTGCAGTGCCATTGGAACATTTTAAAGAGAAGGAAGGGACAGCAGGCATACCAACCATGAGATATTTGATTCCTTGTCATTAATATTAACTGTTAATGTTAGTTTGTCGAAGTGCATTGATTAGTTTATTATTTAAACAACTAGTTTTCAGAACAAACTATGGGTGAATAGCATTGGGCCATTACCATTTACCCCTAACAGCACACTTACTAGCTTCTTCAAAATTGTTGTTTTTGTCTTTTCCACTGAGCCCGAATGTCTTTTCTTGTCTTTTCATCCCCAGTATGTGTCTACATGTAGACTCACACTTAAAACAACTTGTTTGTTAAAGTTTAATAAAGAGTGATATTAAAGATGAATAATAAATTACGTATTTATTTTATTTTGAGGACACTGAACCACTCCAAGTGCAGTTACATATATCACTGAATGAATCAAGGGTGGAGAAACCTTAATCAGAAATGTTTTGAGTGCTTCTGAGCATATAGAATCATGGAGTTGAAAGAGACCACAACGGCCTTTGAATCTAACTCCCTGCTATGCAGGAACTCATACTCAAAGCACTCCCAAAAAATGGCCATCCAGCTTCTGTTTAAAAACCTCCAGGGAAGATGACTCCACCACACTCCAAAGCTGCATATTCCACTATCAAACAGCCCTTACCACCAGGAAATTCTTCCTGAAGTTTAGATGAAATCTCTTTTCCTGTAGTTTGAATCCATTGCTTTGTGTCCTAGTCTCTGGAGCAGCAGAAAACAAGCTTGCTCCATCTTCAACTCAACATCCCCTCAAATATTTAAACATGGCTATCATGTTACCTCTTAATCTTCTTTTCATCAGGCTAAACGTATCTGGCTCCCTAACTCACTCCTCATAGGGCATGGTTTCCAGACCCTCCACCATTTTGGTCACCCTCCTCTGGACATGTTCCAGCTTGTCAACATCTTTCTTGAATTGTGGTACCCAGAAAAACATTTTTTCTGTATGTTTGGTTCACTGCATTCTCCCTGCTTCCCTGCTTACAATTGAAGTGTGATCTGCAAAGATTTGAGGTAATGCACATATTCTGCATGAAGGAGCCAGGAATTCCAAGTCTAATCTTTTGCATCCCTAATTTTGGGGGCGAGGGGAACCAGGTATCTAACAAGTCCACTATTGTCTCCACCCATTTTACTTTAGTATTTCTTTGTTTAAATGTCTTAAACTATACAATAAAGTTGATGTCTGAAAGAGGCTGAACATTAAAGGATGTTGATGTCTGAATTTCAAAGGAGATATCCACAGTGCTAGGCCTATTTTGGGATTGGGATTCAATACCTTGGACAGCTTCTTTAAAATTCAGCTTTAAGCCAAGAATGTATTTGCCATTTCACTGACATCAGAGTGACCACCTTCCACTGAAAGGGAGATATGTTAGACGTATATAAAACCACGTGTTGTATGGAAAATGTTGATAAGTAAAAGCTTTTCTTTCCTTCTTATAATAGCAGAAAACGGGGTTATCCACTGAAGCTAAGTAGTGGTACTTCTTCACATAGCACATAATTAAGCTCTTTTAAACTGTCACTACTGTAAGATGTTATCACAACTGCCAACATGCATAACTTTCAATGGAATTGGATACATTCATGGAGGGTGAAGCCACCAATATCTACCAGTTAGTTTGGTAATATATCACCTCTAGCATTTGAGGCAATATATCTCTGTATATCAACAGTTGGGAAACATAAGTTGGAGGGTGCAATTGTACATATTACTTGTCCTTGTCCCTAGGAACCAATTGTCTACTGTGTGTTCAAAGTATTGGACTAGATAGGCCTTTGGTCTGATCTAATTTATTTGGTTATGTTGCTATTAAATTCTTACATTCTAGGTGGCTGTGTTTTGGTAACAACTAGAAGGTTACGTTCTCAGTATTCAATACCCAACTCATAAATGATACTCCGTTGATTTGATCTGACTGATTTGATTATATGCTTCCCTTCCTCCCTCCCTCCTATTAGCTACAGGTGACTAGCAATCTATATTAAAACCACAGATTACAAATATTTAAAATTACAAATGACAGTAGGAATTCTATATGGAAGTTAGGTCTTAGTAAGTGAACTTACATAGCATTGTTTCCAGAAGAGGACTGCTATTTCATAACATCCAAACTCAATAGAGTGTTGCTTTTACCTTACTACACAACAAAGGTATCAAAGTGATCATTGCGCAATGGGTTGGATGCACAACGGGACCAATGCACAGCTGGCAGCATTGCACATCAGGCAGCAATGAGCATTGGGCACTCTTGCCGTTGTTTCAATATGCATCTTTGCAATTCATTAACAGGGTTTCCTATTGCTTCTGCTACTTAGTTAAGTAAACATAAAGTTACATTAAGTAAAAGGTGATGTTGAATTCTGGCAACTTAAAGTAATAAATGACAAAAGGTTGACAAAATACAATAATGCAGTACAAGCACATAGCAGTAAATCTAGTATGTGCTGTTATCTTGACTAAATTAGGTGTTGTTGTTACCATGTTGCCAGGCCATACACCCCCACATTTTGATATGGTTTAACTGGAAAATATTAATTGGCATAAATATAAATTATACTCAGCTATGGCAGTCTGGCCATGCTGGCTAAGAGGAAAAGCTGGCCAAACATGTGCACTGTAAATCAGGTCAGGTAAAACCTCAAGGCATAGATAGCCAGGTCATAGTCAGGAAATCACAAGAGAAATTCCAGTGATAATGAACTTACAGTTAGGCTTCCACAACTCAACCTTTAGAGACAATAGCACTTGCAATGTTCCCACAAGCCAGCTGGTTGTCTTAGCTCCTCTTCCTCTGACCACAAAACTTCCCTTTTTTCCTCACACCTGCCCAGCAATCAAGGAGCTGACACAATTCCCATTAGCCTTTTGTCACCTAACACTAAGACCATTCCAGACCCCATTGTTTATGCTGTCAGAGAGTCACTAACACCTTCACCCTTCAGGCAGATAATGAGTATTTAAACCCCAGTTTTGGGCTAGCCAACTCTCAGTACACTGGCTGCTGGTCATCACTCTTCTGCTCCAATTCCCATTTGTGTACTATCCTTGGACTCTTAGCCTAAGTCACATCACTCTCCGCTTTTCTACTGGATTGGTAAATTTCACCTACTTTGCCTGAACTCTATCCAGACTTTTCCTCCTTTTTTCTTCAGTTAGCCTTGTGTGATTGTGAGCATGTGTGGATCTTGTGTGTCTGCAATTGTTAATTCCTGCCATAAAACAAACAAGCTTGCTTTTGGATCTCTGGCTGGTTCTTGTCTGCACTGGTACTCGTAGACATAGATTTAAAAGATATTGCAAGGCTACCTCCCTCTTGCAGGCCTCCTCTTTGAGCTGATATTTGCCACCATTTTATGGAGGCGCTGGCATCATGTGTGGACCCTTGAGTCAACCCCATTTTGGGGTAGCAACCATATGGTATGGTGTAATTTTGATCCAATCAGAAGATGGGGAGGGATTTGGCTTTCATGCCTCGAAAAGTTCCCAGGCAGCATATACAGGACAGACACTCTCATTTCATTACAACAGGACATGTTGACAGGATCATCAAAATGCATCCTGTCAAAACTTGTTAGCTCATGCAAGTTAACATTAGCCTGGTTTTGGCCAGCAAACATTTCCAGACAAAACAGTGAGGCAACTGTCACCATTGCCATGGCTTGCTGATCACTCATGAATACACCACCCAGGTTCATGTGCTAATTTAGATAAACTGTGCTAGCCTGTGATCTCACAAATTCCCAGAAATAATGGAATGCTGGCTACTCAGATTTTGAAGGATTAGTCCATAGTGTCAGAGGCAATTCTTACAGTCATTACTGCCATTTTCTTTACATGCATTAATGATTTACTAACCCTACAAACATTAATACTGCTCTAAGTATGCAGATGAGCATTGCCCCTTGAAAAAATGAAGGTGAACTATTGATGCTATTCTGAATAGGTTGCTTTAAAAGTGAAGATGAACTACCTATACTTTTGGTTTCAGCTGCTTTGTGGAGAGCTGACTAGCTCAGTACCAATGAACCAACAATCCAGAAAGTCCCCATGATACAGCTCAGTGCAGAAATACATGTATCACATGCAAAAGGTTCCAGGTGTGATTCTTGGCATTTTCTAGTAGGGCTAGGAAAGGCTTCCACCTGAAATCCTGGAGATCTCCTGTAAGGCTTGAATAATACAGAGCCAGAAAGACCCATGTTATGACTTAGCATAAGGCCCTTTCTGCAGTACCCTCCTATCCCACCATGGGGACAGGAGAAGAATAGGACTACAACAATGCTTCTGCATGATGTCACAGTCCCACTCCTCTCCTGTTCCCAGGCAGTGTGATCATAGATTAAATCATTGATGGGTTTTTCCTGTCAATATCATGTGACTGCGCCACCATCCTGCACTTACCTGTCCTGAAGTGCAGTGGCGGTGCTTCCTGCCCCAGCACAACCTGAGAAAGTACCCAGCTGCACTGTGGAAGGAAGTGGCATGTCCACTGTGCTCCCTTCTGCAGGGAACCAGTCCTGTGTGGAGGGGAGAACTCCTGTCATGCTCCCTTCCCAGCAGAGCCACTCCCAAGATCACCACTGGACACCCCCACAGGGAGGTAAGCTACAGAAAGGGCGTAACACAGCCTCTGTTGCTGAGCACAGAGAAAATGCTGGCTGAATCCCACTACTATTGTTCAGATAGTTTCTCACTGTATGAGCTGATTGTCTACGCCAGCCATAACACTAGTGTTGCTCATTAGTATCTAGGACATCAAGTGGTCATCCTGTGCCATCCTGGAATTTCTACTCTTGTCTGTACCACATGAGTAGCAGCAGCCACCAACCTCCTCCTCCTGTGCTATGTACACTGGAGAGCCAGCAGAATGCAGTGGCTTGAGTGTTGGACTAGGACTCCGGAAGAACAGGGTTCAAATCCCTGCTCAGGGATTGAAATCCACTGGGAAAGCCACACTCTCTCAGCCTCAGAGGAATAAATCCTCTGAATAAAGTTTGCCAAGAAACCATCATGGTAAAGTTGCCAGAAGTTGGAGTCAGTTTAAGGTGCGTAACAACAATAATGCGTGCTGTAAAAAGAGAACTGAGTGATTCAAAATAATGGGAGCTGTAGATGCTTGCCACCTATAGCTGGATATTTCATTACTTTGCTGATGGCTGACTCGCCTAATGTGGATTTGGAGCTGTTTCAGACTTGGGAAGATATAACACCAGGAAATCCTTATTTCCCTCTGCCCCTCACCCTGCAAAATAGCTGTAAATAGACCTGTGATTAAGACAGCCTCAGGAATTTGGCACTATAAATGCACACCAATCTCTGAGGGACGTTATTTCATTTTTCACATCGGCTTCTTGGTACATACACAGGAACTTGTTTTAGTTATTAAATAGTATTCTATCCAGGCAGGCAAGAATTCCAGAGCTTATCACTGCATACTAACGCAGCTGCTTAATGGATTTTAAAACTTTGTTTCTTCTCACAAAAAAATTCCATGAGGTTTGGCTTTCTTTTCTCCAGGATTTTATAGATGGTAAACTGTGGCAAAGAGAGAGAAGGAGAGAGGCTCATCTAAGGCCATTTAATGAAGTCATACTTGACTAGAATTCCTTTTGAAGACTATATAGCTGATTATTTTTAGGGCATCTTCTAAAAATAATCAGCTATATACATCAGTTAATGAAATAAATGTGTTCTTGGGCATTATGGGTTTATTAGAAAATTTAGTACTAGAGGCAGAAATAACATGGAAAAAATAGGGATACGTTCTCACGCCTGAACAAAAAGAGAACAGTTTGAACATGTTTGAGCATGTTGCCAGGCTGTACACCCCCACACTTTGATATGATTTAATTGGCAAAATATATTCTTTGGCATAAATATAAAACATACCCTGCTATGGCTGTATGGCCAAGCTGGATAAGTGGAAAAGGCTGGCCAAACATGTGCATTGCAAATTAGGTCAGCAGAAACTTCCAGGCTTAGCCAGGTCATAGTCAGGAAATCACCAGGAAACTCCAGAGATAATAAGTTTGCAGTTAGCCTTAACAACTCAACCTTTTAGAGAATAGTGTCTGGGAGAGTCCCACAAGATGGTTGATTGCCTTAATTCCATTCCCTCCAACCAAGCAAGTTTTCCTTCTGTCCTCAGACCTTTCTGACAAGTATCAGGATGGGCATTAGCCCTTTGTCACTTTACGCTATGACCATCAACCCGTTCCAGACCATATTGTCCACTGTGTGAACTCCGTTGTTTACCTGGCCAGACAGCCATTAACACCCTTGCCCTCCAGGCAGAAACAGAGTATTTAAATCCTGGTTTTTGACCACTGAACATGCAGTACATCAATTGCTAGTTGCCACTCTGATTCTAATTTGTGTACTGTTCTTGGATTGCTGTCTAAACCACATTGCTGCTTCTTTGCTGCTCTTCTGGATTAGTAAATATCACCCACTTAACCCTGAAATCTCACTATACAAACTTTCATCCCTTTTACTTCAGTTAGCCCTGTGTGATTGTGTGACTGCTTGGTTCTTGTGTGTGATTGCAATTCCCCCAATAAAACACATTAAGCTTACTTTTGGATCTCTGGCTTCTTCTCTGCAGAAGTACTGGTAAACATAAGCCTAAAAGATCTTGCTAGGTTACCCATCCACCCACCCCCTTTGCAGGCCTCCTGTTTTGAGCTAATATTCCCCACCATTTCACGGAGGTATTGGCATCATGAGTGGAGCCCTGAGTCACCCATGCTTTTGGGTAACAAGCAAACTTTGTATTCCAAGCTCAAACGAAATGACACAACTGGTTCAGGTAAGCCTTGCATAAATAAAGAAAAAAACATTTTGAAACTTGTAGAGATCACTTGACAGCCACTTCCAAAATATATCCAGGGGTGATCATTTTTCTTTCCATACCCTCCACTTTTCTTATTTCCATGTTAGTGGCTAAACTTACAGATCTATACTGCTTTTAAAAAAAAATATGGGAGATGTAACTGGCAAGGCAAGCTTATCTGCTTTCCCCTTTTCTCTCTGTTTTGCTTTCATGCATATTCCATAAGGAATCCTGGAGACAGTTGCTGTTTATTTTGCTTATTGTAAGCAGGCATACACAGTTACAGTAGGACTGACCACAGTAAAATCTTGCTTTTTCCCAGTTCCAGTTTTATTGCGTTATTTACTGCAGGTGTTGTGCTGTAATCCGGCACTGAAAGACTGTGTTTCTCCATCCCTCCTTAACCATCTTCTTGATGCTGATGCTCCCCAAACAAACAAATAAACCTTTCCAGCTGGACCAGGGCTTTCCAAACTGTGTGCCGTTACATGTTAGTGTGTCACCTGAAGTGTGTAGGTGTGTTGCCTACAATCTTAGAAATGTATGTTATGATATGTATATTTTTAATAGTGATCGGCCAACCAAATCTGCAAATCCTCAAATCTTTGACAAGGATTCAAGATTTACAGATCCGAATCCAGCTGCCAAAATAGGCAAGTGGAATCTTTCAAATCCACTGCCTATTAGGCCTTGTGCCTTTCCCCACCTGTCCTATGCACAATTGTGCCGGGGTGGGCTGTGAGAAAGGCATGGAACATGGGATCCTGCTGCTTGTGCCCCCGCCACAGAAACGATCATGCTGGACCGGGCTGTGAGAAAGGTGTGGAGCATGAGATCCCACTCCTTGCATGTTTCTCCACCTGATGTGGCCATGATCCTGTCAAGGTGTCTTCCCCCATGTACCCTGGGCATGATTGTGTCGAGGCAGGCTGTTAGAAAGGCATGGAGCAGGGGATCCCACTCCTCGCGTGCTTCCCCGCCCAACGTGGGCACAAGTGATTGGCCGACAGGCCAGTATAAAGCCTTGCATGTGCTGGAAGTTGCCATTTCTCCCTCCTGCTGCCTGTGCCCCTGGTGTGCTTCTCCCTGCCACTACCTCCCTCTGCAAGGTAATTTTGGGATAGGGGTTGGGAGGTCGGGGAGGGAGGAACAAAACTGAGTTTGTGTGGAGGTCTAGGAGCTTGCAAAAAGGGGTTCAGGGGTTGTATGCCAGCCATACTTTCACCATCCCCAGCTTTCTTTGGTCAATATCACTGGGACTAAGGCCATTTCCACACGGGGTATTTAAAACGGTGCAGTGCGTCCTCCACAGAGGACATCTGCACCTTGGAGCAGACTGGCTCCAGACTACTTAGTGTAGATCCGCACCTCAGTCCACTCCAGAACGACCCCAAGTGGTCCTCCAGCGTGCTTTTGAAAGACCTGATTTTTCCGGTCTTTCAAAAACCCGAAGTGTGCCACTGCTTGCCTGCTCTCCGGTGCAGATTCGCAGACTTGCACCAATGCGAGCCTGTGATCTGCGGAGGGCGGGCTTTAGGCTGGTGAGCTTCAGCAGTTGATCAGGACCCACGACCAACCGGAAGCTGCCATTTTGGATGCCGGAGCACTGAGGATCTACAACCACGCACTGCTCCAGAGCAGCCTGAACCGGAACGGGGAGCCAGAAGATCTGGTAAGTAGCAGCATGGGGTGATTCCCTCGCCCCGTGCAGAAATGGCCTAAGATTATCTTGATGTCACCTCCTCTCTTAGGCCCTTTCCGCAACTTACCTTTTCTCGGTGCTGGGGTGCGGGGTGTTGGGGGACACAAGACTAGCTACTGTATAAGGAAATTCCCTCTCAAGAGCATTCACCCACTCTTTGAACTTATCTGCTGCTTGGCTCTTTTCTTTCAGCAGATAGACAAAGGAAAACCTGGTATGCCTGTCTACAATTACCAGGAAAAACCTATTTTGTCTAGCAGTTGGCTTTAATGGACCTGCCAAATCTGCACGAACAACCTCAAATGGCCTTTGGGTGACACACTTGCTCTTTTTGGCAATGGGGAGTGCCTTCACCTTTACCTTTTTACACACAGAGCACTCTAGAAACTTTGGGCAATTTCTGACCTCTAACCCAGGGCATACCTTTGCCAACTCTTGCAAACCTTTGTAGCCGGCATGGCCCATCACTCTGTGGAGGTAATGAATACATTTTTCATGTAGGGGCTTGTTACACAAAGGGTTAGCATTTGCCACTTTTCCCTTGGGCAACATGTGGTACAGTCCCTGCTTTTTCACCCCTTTTGCACCAAAAAAACCATTTGCTGTTATAATACATTACTCCCCCTCAAACACAACTTTGTAACCATCAGTGGTCAGTTGGGAGACACTCAGTATGCAGTTTTGCAAGTTGATAACACACAACACATTGTTGAATGGCTTTCCAAAGCATGGCACATATGCAGTATCCATCTTTTGCACCTTGCTGGGTGCCCCATCTGCAAGGGAAATTGCTGTTATGTTTGCACTTGTAGCATTATTCCACAGCTTTAAATTGTTCACCATGTGGTGAGTTGCACCACTGTCTAGCAACTACACACCACTCTCAGACTGTTCTTTGGCCACAAACACATGGCATTCAGCCTGTGACGACACGCCCCTCCACTTCTGGGCTGTCTTCTTCCCTCTGCTCGGTGTTGGGATTCCACAGTCTTTCTGGAGATGGCCTACTCTCTTGCATCTGTAGCAGCATCTGGCGAAGCTGCACATTCCTTCCTCCAGGAACGATGCCTCCTCCGGGGCTGCCTCTCCCTCCTGGCTGCAACTGGCTGTTCTCCCCTCCGTCTGCAATCTGGAGTCGAACTGCTTACGTTGGACTTCCTCCAAAATCCTCCCGGTTACCAGGTCTACAGACAAATCTTCCTCACGCACAAAGCTTGTTTCAGTCATTCTGCTGCCTTTGTAAAGACAAAACACAGAAACACAGCTGACCGGCCTCCTCCAGAAGAGTCCTTGAACAGCACTGGACTAAAAATTAACTGTCTCTCTGCCAAAAAACAGATTCCTCAAGCACTGGAATCAGGCAGACAGTTCCAATGTCCAGGGAAAAATCAACTACAGGTGTGCTGTGGATGCTGTGATATCTGGGCCTGGGCCCATAACCATTGTTGGGGGATGATAGGAGTTTCAGCCCCATGGAAATGCAGCGGAAAAGCCAGATTTCAGCTAGCCAACAGCAGCAACCTTGTTCCCCAATAAGGATACTCACACACAGAGGAGTTTCTTCCAAACAGGAGGCACTTTATCTTGCATCAAGGTTCCATTATATACAAAACATAGAGTAGACGAACAAAAGCTTGTGCCAGGTGCCAGGTTTCTTCAACAGACAATACAGACTGGGGATTGCTTCCTTATGTATATATATAGAACCAATCAGGTAGAAGGTTTGCACACCACTCCATTTTCTGATGCAATGTACTGCAATCACACACAGCTGGAGCATGATGCAACATTTAGCAGTGGGCTGAACATTTTCCCAGGGTTCCCTGATGAATTCCTGACATGGGGATCACGCGAGCAGCCTCTTGCGAGAGGCTCTCGCATTCCCGCTGCTTTGGCTCTGCAGCTGGTGTCTGCCCGCTGGCAGGCAACATGAGGGCTCCACCTTTTCCTTCCTCAGCACAGCCGGGCATTTTCCCAGGCTGCGCTGGGGGAGGAAGCACGAGCATCATGGCTCTGGAGGCTCCACACGGATGGTAAGTGCGCATGGGGTCCTGGAGCAATGCACAATCGCACACCATTTTCAGCAAATAGTACGCAATTGGCACCCACCAGCCCCAGCAGCATCGTGCAATTGCGAGGACATCGTCTGAAATGCTCCTCGCAATAGCACAATGCTCCAGAGGCCCTTTCGCATGGCAAATGCCATGTGAAAAGGGTCTTAGTTTCTGTGTCTTGAATACATGAATACTTCAGTTAACCGATTTTGACACTCCCTTTTATAAAGTCTTTTTATGCTTCTCAACCTCTTTTCCTCTTTTCCTCTGTCTAGCTGCAAGTTTATAAGTTTATAAGCAGCATTGCCATTGGAATGGTTGTAAAGGAAAGCTGGAGAAACACTGAATTTTGGTCTTCTGTTGCAGCAGCATGTCTGTGGTAAACAATGCCAAAAAACTTTTTTTTTTGTTAATGATATGTGTATTTATTTAGTTCAACCGTCATTACAAATCAACACAATAAATATAAATCAATATACAATAAATCCATATCAACCAGTATTACAGTATTATTCAATACACAATTATACTCCAAAAAAAGATATAAATGAAATAGATAAATAATTAGATAATTTTGAGTTTAACTATAACTAAGAACAATTGTTATTTTAGCCTAACGATTATTATACCCCAACCAAGACCTATTCTATATATTCACTATTTCTTATCCTAGAGTATTATTATGAAAATCTAATATAAGAATCTAATTAAACTTAGATTTAACAGAACAGAACAAAATGAAGAAAAAGGAAAGAATACGAGAGAGATACAAATATAAACAATATAAGAAGAAGAAGAAAAAGGAAGGGGGAAAGGAAAAGAAAGAAAGAAACAGGAAGAAAATAAGGGAAAGAAAAAAGAAAATGGAAAAGGAGAAAGAGATAATGTGAGAGACATAAGATTATGAAAAGGAAAGATAACATAATATATAAAATGAATTTACAACCCTATTTTATGATTTATAGTTCTAAAAGAGATGTTTCTCCCCATCTCTCTTTCCATATACTTTTTAGAGCATTCCATTCTTCATTCACCACGTCTGTACTTCGATTTTGCATGAGCATATTTAGCATATCCATTTGGTACATGTCAACAAGCTTGAATAACCATTCTT
The DNA here is from genome assembly GCA_948474755.1 of Ctenosaura bakeri. Taxonomy (NCBI): domain Eukaryota; kingdom Metazoa; phylum Chordata; class Lepidosauria; order Squamata; family Iguanidae; genus Ctenosaura; species Ctenosaura bakeri. Next base: position 24,496 of record CAOLHI010006259.1, read on the forward strand.
CGAATGTTGGGATTTCTTTAATTTTCCATTTACTCATGTACAATAGCCTGGTCACTGTTATCATATATAAAAGAAGCCTTCCATATTTCTTTTGATCATTCCCGTTGATTCGTTTCAGTATATTTAAGATAAATAACTCTGGAGACATAGGAAATTGTAAACTTGTTATTGCTGTAATTTGATTATAGATTTCCCTCCAAAATATTCTGGCCATTTTACATGTTCACCACACATGAAAGAAAGTACCTATTCCCTCATCACACTTCCAACATTTATCAGATATATTTTTATATATATTCGCTAACTTTGTAGGGGTAAGATACCATCTGTAAAACATTTTATAATAATTTTCTTTAAGGGCAGTACATTTTGTAAATTTCAAATTCACTGTCCATGCTTTTTCCCACTCCTCTAGAGCTATTGTGTGCCCCATATTTTGGGCCCACTTAATCATATTATCCTTGATGGTTTCTTTCTCCAATTCTAATTTTAATAAACTTTTATATATTAGTGATAGTATATGATCCTTGCTATCCAATAATTTAATGTCAAAACCATTTCTTTTTCCCTCAGTGTCTTCTTTATTCATATCAGTTCTATATCTCTCTTTTAATTGTTGGTATAAAAACCAATTACATTTAATTCCTTCTTTTTTTAATACCTCAAGGGATTTAAAAGTGTCGCTACCTATTTTATTACCCAGTAAATCCTCATAAGTTAACCACTTTTCTGTTAACCCGCATTCTTGTTTATGGAAAGCTTCCTGAGTAGATATCCAACGTGGGATTTTGGCATAAAGTTTCATTTTATGTATGTTCCAAATTCTTAACAGCAATTTTCTTATGATATGTTTATTAAATTCTTTATCCATGCTGACTTTGTTATAGCCCAAATAACCATGCCAACCATGCTTCATGTAAACCTTTCTAATTGTAAAATTCTTCTATTTTTTTTAATGTATCCAGTCAAGAATCCAGGACAAAGCACAAGTGTGGTGGTATATCTTGAAATTTGGGAGGCCGAGGCCTCCTCTTTCTCTGCTGTCTAGTAGATAACTCCATTTAATTCTTGATCTTTTCCCCATTGTTGGGGAAACAATGCCAAAAAACTTGAGCTGGGAAAGAATGGGATTCTACTCTAGCTGATTCTATAGAAGAAGTGTGTGTTGCCTACAACAGACAAGGTGAACAGTAGCTGCCTCCAGAATCCTTTATTGAGCATGCATGCTACTTAATCTCTATTATTTTGATTGAGACTGGAGGGTAGGGATTGGGAATTATTGAGATAGGCCTAGAGATTTGACTTGAATGTCCCTTGCAGGACTTGAGGGTAGAGAATTGACTGGACTAGAGGCTTGCATGTGTGCGCGCGCGCATGTGTGTGTGTATGTTTGTGCGTTTGTGTGTGTGTTTAATTGCCTTCTTTGTTGCAGGACTTGAGACTTGACTTGAGACTGCAGGTTGCAGAATTGAGACTGGACTAGAGGCTGTTTGTTTGTTTTAAGTGATTTCTTTGTTGCAGGACTTGAGACTTGACTGGAAGGTACAGTCTTCTTGAGACTTAAAGGACAGCTGAACAGTGCTTTGCATAGCTCCCTTCAGACCTCTTTCATACACAATTCTGGGGTTTGTAGTTTTATAAGGTGTCGCAGCTTTCTCTGCCAAAGTGTGCTGGTGCGTCATCAAACTACAAACTCCAGGATGCCATAAGGAGCTATGCAAAGAAAATCCAGTCTTGACCTGGATTATCTCTGTACTGTAGTATGTGGCCCTATTTAGACAGGCAGGAAAATGTGGGATTAATCCACATTTTCCTGCCTGTGTAGAAAGGCCCTTCATGTCATTTTCAATCTGAGGAGATTCTGAGGCAAAACTATGACAATTGTCCTGTCCAGATTTCTTCAGAGGGAGGTTTGCCTTTGCCCAGGCTTTTACTAAGGCTGAGAGAGTGTGTCTTACCCAAGATTATCCTTGCCTTTGTTTTGTTTTGTAATTGTTTTCTTAGGAGCGACCAATCATCTTGGGCCTGTTACACAACCTGAAACAAGCATCAGCCCAGGAGATGGCATCATCTTGAGCATCCTCCAACATCTGGAGATTCCAGATTACATGTAATGAGAATTATGCCCGTTGCACTCTGTGTTCTGCAAATATATCCAGAGGGAAAGGCTCACATACTACTTCAGCCATGTGGAAACACATCAGAACCCAATATTCAGCCCAATTTCAAGAACTGAAAGGTAGTAGAAGTGCACCATCCACAGTGACTCCAGCTTCACCCGTAAGCCCTGCTGTGACTGTCAGAGCTGAGTCCCAACATGAAGATACTACTGACACAGATGATACAGCTGTTATTGGGATTCTTGCACCAGCTCCTTCAAGTCCTAGTTCATGTTCAGCAGTTTCCTTCTTTGGAGAACCAAGCCCTTTAGAATCATCCCCAGTGAAACGCAAGACAGCATCTTCTTTCCAACCAACTCTGAAAGCATTCATGTATACCACTCAAAGTTTCAAGCCTGGAGACAGAAGAGCTAAAGCCATCATGAAGTTGGTTGCCGAAATGATCTGCAAAGATAACCAGCCATTGTCCATAATGGAAGATAAAGGCTTCAGAAAGTTGGTAAGCCACCTTGAACCACGGTACACCATCTCAAGTAGGAAACACTTTGCCCCAAAGGTGATCCCAGAGATGTATGAAGAGGAAAGAAGAAAAGTGGAGAATCTTTTAGAGAACATTGACTTTGTTACAGTGACAACTGACATGTGAACCTCAACAAGTTGTGACAATTGCCTCAGTTTGACAGTGCACTTCATAGATGACAACTTTAAGTACCATCACTTGTGCTTAGAATGCATTCCCTTTGCAGAGGTTTCCCACACAGCATCTGCAATAGAAGCTTTCATCACCACCACTATGAAAGAATGGAATCTCTTGCACAAAGTTGTGTGTGTCACGAGAGACAGTGGGCCGAATATGGTTGCAGCTTTGGAACACAGTACCTTTGACCATTTGCCCTGCCTTGCTCACACCTTTCTGTTAGTTGTCAAAGATGGCTTACTGAAGAAGACTGAAATTAAGGAGATCATGCCCATGAAAGTGTTACAAGCTTCTCAAGCCAGGCTAGATGTGAAACCCCATCAGTTGATATAAGATGAACCAACTAGATGGAATTCTCAGCATCACATGCTCAGTCATCTCATGGAACAAAAGCGAGCTGTTTTACTATCTGCTTCAGAGTTGAATTTCCAGGTGGATCTGACAGCTCAAAAATGGACCACTATAGAAGAAGTGATCTGACTCCTGAGTGTGTTTGACAGAGCAACATTTGTGACCAGTTCCAGTGAAGTGACCATTTCAGAAATAATTCCTTTAGTGAATAGCACCACTTTTACACTCCAAAACTTCAAATCAACATTAGGTTCTGTCCAGGGTTTCTGAAATTACTTGCTGACATCTCAGAAGAGGCGCTATCAGTCTGTGGAGATGGAAAAACTGTATACTCGTGGAACTCTCCTGGATCTTTGCTTCAAAACCAATGTCTTTTTGAGCAAAGAAGACATTGATCAAGTGAAATCAACACTGGTCATGGAAATTTCTGGTCTTCATTTGCAAGCAGATGTCACTGAGCTGCAATCACCACAACAAAGGCAAAGAGACTCCATTTCTGTGTTGTCAAGTGAACCAGAAGGACTTCATAGCATGTGGAGTCACTATGTTCAATTGATGACCCCATCTAGCAGCAGTGAGGACAGTTGCACTTTGTCTCCTAAAGATGAAATCAATGCCTATTTGTCAGAACCACTGCTTCCACTATCTGCGGACATCTTCAAGTATTGGAAGGACAACCAAAAATATCCCAATTTGAGGAAACTGTCCAAAAAGTTCCTAATCACACCACCATCGACAGTAATGTCAGAAAGACTCTTCAGCACATCAGGTGTCGTAGCTGATAAAAAATGCAGTAGTCTAGACCCAGAGCAAGTTAGAATGCTGGTGTTTTTGAACAAAGTATTAAAGGTTTCAGCTATGTTTTTGTTTGTTTATTGCCCTGAAATAGTTCAGGCAGGAACTCTTACAAGTTTAAAAGTAACATGTTTTTGATTATTCTTAATCTTGTGGAAAGAATCAAGACTCAGGAGTTATGTTATATGTATTTCATTTAGTAGATGAACATACCAATTGCATTTATATCTTCTGAATAAGTATATGGGTATGTTTTCCTGAAAGTGAAAACTATTATTTAATTTGTTTTTTCATTAAATAAAGAGGTCATATAACACTTTTCACTAGAGGTGCTTTCTTTCCTTTCCTTTTTAAATCCTTTCTAAAAAAAAAAAAGATTTGAGATTCATGAGATTCGTGGATTCCCAGAACCTCCCAAGGATTCAGATCCAGATTCAGGTTCAGAAAATTCTGGATTCATCCCATCCCTAATTTTTAAAAATATATGAAAGGTTTTCATGAGATGTTGTGTCCCCATACATTTTATTACAATTTATGGATGTGTCTGTATCTCTCATAAGGGGTTAGTTTAACCTCCGGTTTGCTAGTAAAACTGAATTACTGTGTCGTGAAATGATGCATGTCTAAAAAAAATGTGTCAGCAACATGAAAAGTTTGGAAAGCTCTGAGCTAGACAGAGGACAAAGAGCAAAAGTGGGGAAAGGTTGGGTAGGAATGAAAAGGCTTTGTGAAATGGAACTTCTTTCTCAGAGCTTTTGTTAACCAAGGTGTACCTGTAGTCCTTGAGAAGGCCTTTAGGAAATCTTCTAGGTAACATAACTGAATACCATGTCCACAACTGAATACCATGTCCACAGTCCTTTCTGAGAGGGCTGGCTTGAGGTTTGAGAAAACTGCATGGCAAATTATCCATCATCACATCCTCCCCCAGCTGTAGGCTTACCTGGCCATGAAGGTTGGCCCTGGGACACCTGTCTCCTATGCCGAATTTTCTACAACATGCCAGAGTGCTCATTACCATCTTTAGATGTTTAAATGGAAAAGCTATAATTCAGAATGATGTTGGTGCCTGTACTTTTCTGGTTGTGGCAGGCAGAGGAATTCAATACCTCCATCCATCTACGACAATTCCCTCCCTAAGCTACATATCTGTCTGTAGGCTGGATGCCACTTGCCTCTGCAAACCATGGCCAATCAAAAATCTAGGAAGTAGAAAATTTGTCCTTGAAACTATAGAACGCGGAAACAGGAGAGAATCCAACCAAATCCACACAAGAAACCTGACTCAAGATTAGAGTTCTCAGACCTCAGGGCCTGAATCTCCAGATTTCACAGGCCATTTCCAGATGGGAGAAAAGGGACCAAATTCTTAAAGAATGGTAGCTCAGCTCCAGGCCAAAGATAATGGCTACATACAAATCTCTAGAGTAGCTGCTTGCTGTGACTTGCAAGGATTAATTGATTTGTTCCTGCAACTTTCAAAGATTCTCCAAGAGGTCTATACACTGACTTAGTTAGCTTCCTTCTTCCCTCCCAGTCACTGTGGTACCAGGGTTCACCCTCTGCAATGCTTAGCTGTGTTCTACATCCATTAAGATTAAATGTTCCTTATCCCATCTCCCTAAGTGAGAAGGAATAAACCCCTTATTTTACCTTGATCTGGGAATAGCCCCTTTAGCTAAGATTTTGGTCTTAATTTCCAAACATGAAAATATGTTCTCTCTCTCTCTCAATCTCTTTCTCTTGCTGCACATGTGTGCATGCATACACATGTGTTTGAATGACAAGCTGTGAACACCTGAGGTTGGTACTTGATGTATAATATTTAATGACACCACTGGCTGGGATGATTCTAAAATGGCAACCCTACTCAAAATGCTTAAAGAAACCCCAGTTGTTTTATTAGGTAGAACAGCCTAATACATTTCAGCCTGTGTGTATTCTTAAGGTTATCTTCTTCAGCAGGCTATATAAAATCATAAAAGGACAATCCATAAATTCACAATGTGACATTACATGCAATCATAGTTACATCTGTACATTGCCTATGGCTTATATATATGAACTTTAGAAATTTCTGAATCAGGAACTCTCAAACCATTTACTCAACAAGTGAAAACATGTGAGCAAAACCTGAAGATTATTCCTATCTTGTAAGCAGATGGTTGAAAAAGAAATAGATAACATTCAAGGTCATGTGGCTGTATCTGGGCTAAAGGGAATAAGACCATCTGAAAACTGAAAGATTTTATAAGTGTGGAGGGGGTCAAGGTCTTGTTCAGGCTGCTAGAGACTAAAGATTTTAATTTAAAAAATCCATTCCATCTTATTTTTTCCCACAGAATCGTCTCATAAAGAGTGTTCACCTTCTCTGTTGCCCAAAATCTGAGGTCTGTTGCAGAATGATGTTATTTCAAGAAGCCTTAAAGAGCACACATAAGATGAACAGCGTCAAGCTTTTCTGCTAATAAAACAACCATCTTGAGATGAGTCTCTTGTTTCTCCCTTGAAACCCTAGGAATACCTCATTGACTCATACCCTGGTTTTAGAAAAACCTTTGAACCCAGTGCAGATGTAAGAAATTGCTGGAATGAAACAAGTAAATGTGGAGGTAACAACAACCCTTCAAAACTTGGCAAAATCCAAAGAACTGTATAGAGAGAAATCAAGCTTCTTTAAAGGCAGATCTTGGAAAAATTTTCTTTTGTTGGGCTATAGATCCCATGTGCTGTTAAAAGCACAACTTGTAAAGTTGTTTTTTTTAATAGCTGGAAAAAAAGTTTGTCTTTTTTGCCCCCCCATAATCAAAGCAGAGTTTGGAAATCTTTTTTTGGCTGGATCACAGCCCCAAGGTGTTCTTCAAAACAGTGCATACAAATTGTTAAAGAGAGACAAGTTTGTTTTCTGTTCAAGGAACAGAATAACTTAATTTCCAATCAGAGGAATATTTTCTAATTTGCGCTAAACTCGATGTTTATTATTTAAATGACATTCTCTGAACAACTGCAGTTGATGCTTCATGTATCATGCTTAATGACACCCCTAGGGGCTCTCCTTAGCTCTCAGGTCTTGCTCCTCCATGTCTCAAGGCCTGGAATGCTCCACCCTGGCAATTTTCCTTGCAATAGAACTGACACTGTGTTTCTCTCTCTCTCTCTCTGTGTGTATGTGCATTCAAGTCACCTGTTGACTTAGGTGACCTCATGAATTTCATAGGATATTCTTAGGCAAGTAGTACTCAAATGTGGTTTTGCCAGTTCCTTCCTCTGAAATACAGCCCACAGCACTTGGTAATCATTGGTAGTCTCCCATCCAAACATTAGGTATCTTTATTTTGTCAGTTTCTAACCTATAACTGAACAATTTAAAGGACATTATGTAAGGAAAAAGAGACTCTATCGTACCACTCTGAAGAGACAGAAGTGATGAACAATTCTGAAAAAGAACAGCTGTGGCATATATACAGATGGTGGCTGCTCATCTGCTAGAAGGTAGATATGTATTTGGTAGTAATGTAGACTCAAATTGATTGACTCAAACTCAGTCCGACTCAAGTCATTTCAATGAGTTGACTCGGACTTGACTTGTCAATAAATCCTCCTTGGTTGAGTTCATCCACCTGTAATGTGGTCTTTTTCTTTTCCTACTGCTAACCCTTAAAGGAAATTTTAAGTCTGTCTGAAGCATTGCTGAAGCAAGGTAGCAAAGGGAGTGACAGGGTGGGGCCCTGATTTTCTGATTATTGAAACTTAAACTCCACCCCCACAACCTCCTTTTTTTCTGTTAAATTTGGCTTCCAGACTTGAGATTTGACTTGAATTATCTTGCAAGGACTTGAGACTCGACTTGAGACTTGAAGGTAGAGACTTGAGACTTGACTTGAGACTTGGAATAAAAGACTCAAATACATCACTGGTATTTGTTGGATGATATAGGCCCTTTCCGCACGGTGCAAGTGAATTGCTCCATGCCGTTACTTACCGGTTTTTCTTGGCTCGAAGCAATGTGGACTTTCCCTTAAGCCCTTCCACAGGGCTCCTCTGTTTGATCCAGGGCGATGTGGAGCAGTGCAAGGACTTTAGATCCGCACTGGTGAGGCTTACAAAATGGCGGCTTCCTGTTGTTTGTGGGTCTGGACCAACTGCTGAAGCTGGCCATGCCAACAGCCCACCCTCCGCTGATCGCAGGCTCGCATTGGTACGAACCTGCACATCTGCACGACTGAGCAGGAATGAAATGGCACACTCTGGAAAATTGAAAGACCGTTTTTTCCCGGTCTTCACATAGTGCGCTGGAGGCGTTTTGGGGGCATTTTGGATCAGACTTAGGTGTGGAACTAAGGGAAATAGTCCAAACCTAGACTGATCCAAGGTGTGGACCACCTCCATGACAGGATGCCTTGGCCTGTCTTAAAGTCCTCATGCGGAAAGGGCCATAGTATGGATTACAAGTAAAGTAACTTTATCTGGATTTGGGTATTTTTCTAAAGAGGTTCTGCATCTTATTGCTAACTATCATCAAGTTGATCTTGACTTATGGCAACTCTAGACGAAAAAACTCCAAGCAACTCTATTCAAAGTCACCCTGCTCAAGTCTTGCAGATCCAGGGAGGCCTCTTCCTTGGTTGAGCCCATCAACCTGTAATGTGGTCTTCCTCTTTTCCTACTGCCTTCTACCTAACCAAGCATTATTGCCTTATTATTTTGAATTATCCAGATTTCTTTTAAAAAAAAATCAGACCAGTTTATCAGCACTGAGGATGAGATCACATTTAAAATGAAATGGAATAACTTAGGCCCTTTCCGCTTCACCCTCCCAACCCACCAAAGGGATGGAAGAAGGACGGGACCATGATGATGCTTATGCTTATGCATGATGTTGTTGCAGTTCTGCCTTTCTCCCATCCTCAAGCGGCACAACTGCACCACAAATCATTGATGGGTTTTTTTCCATCAATGACCAGTGATCGTGCCATCATCACAGACTTACCTTGTCTGTGAAGGCCCTGGAACTGCAATGGCTGCACTTCCTGCCCCAGCGCAGCCTGGAAAACCACCTGGCTGCAATGCAGCAGGAAGAGGTGGAGCCATCATGCTTCCTGGAACAGTATGGAGGGGAGCACTCCTGTCATGTTCCCCAACCAGCAGACCCAATGCTGGAACCCACACCGGATGTCTCAGGGACCAGGTAAGATGCGGAAAGGGCCTTAGTCTAGTGATAACAATTCCCGACATCCCCAACTTCTGCACTGTAACTTGGAAAGACAGTTGACTTTTGTGTATGTGTGTGGAGATGGAAGATTAAAATCTAGAAGCCAGAGAAGAAAACACAGAGGGTGACTGATGTCCAATCTAGATGAATCATCACAATTCATGAGCACCTCTGTCATATCTGTTTTTCAAATTGTATTTAAAAAAATAAATTGCATAGTGGGATAACAATCAGGATCAAGGCCTTAGTTCACAGGAAAGTGTTTTAAGAACGCTTTCCCTCTGTGCTTTAATCTTCTCTGAAACTGTCATTTTCTGTGAGAGGGAAGCTTCCCTTGGTACCAACAAATCCATACATCTATTATTTAGCTTAGTCCTGAGAAAAGACTACAGCCCAGCTGCAAATCTCTGAGGACTGGTGAATGGTGACACTGAAGCAGAGCATGGAAAGTTAGTTTTATGAAGGATGAATATATAGCCATGTTAAAACCATCCACAGGAGACACAGCATGATGTAGGCCCTTTCTGCAACTCACCTTTTTTGCGGAGTTGGGGTGCAGAGATCGTGCGAGCAGCCTCTAGCGAGAGGCTCTCGTGTCCTGGTTCCTTCAGCTCCGCAGCTGCTGCCTGCTTGCGCGAGAGCCCCTCCTCTATCTTCCGCAGTGCAACATGGGATTTTCCCAGGCTGCGCTGGGGCAGGAAGCACAGGCGCTGCAGCTCTGGAGCTCCGAACGCACAGCAAGTGTGCGCAGGGGCCCGGAGTGATGTGCGATCATGCACCATTTTCAGCTCGCAGCCGAAAATGAAATATGGTGTGATCAGCGCCTGCCACGCCCTGGAGCATCGCACGATTGTGAGTGCATTGTGTGGACCACTCCTCGCAGTCGCATGACACTCCAGGGGCCCTTTCGCATGGGTGTTGGGTGTTGGAGCAGGATTCCAGGAGACCAGGGCCGTTTCTGCACTAGACTGTTATAGTGCTATTATTATGCTTTCAACATCCTATGGAATCCTGGGGTTTGCAGTTTCGGGAGGGCCAGAATAATAGCACTATAACAGTCTAGTGCAGAAATGGCCCAGGATTCAAATCTCTGCTCAGCCATGGAAACCCTCTGGGTTACCTAGGCAACTCACACTCTCTCAGCCCAAGAGGAAAGCAACGGAAAACCTCCTCTGAATATATATTGTCCCAAAAATGTTATTATATGGTCATCATAAGCCAGCAGATAATAACAAAAAAAATCCACAACTGAATGATGGTAAGATGATGCTATGGGTCCCAAAGCATCATCATACCACTGATCATTTATGGATGAATTCTAGATATTATATACAGTACTCAGTCTTCTTAAAAGTAAATTTCCAGCTTCTGAACGGAAGTATGTAGGAGGTGGAATAGAGAACCATTATTAACAGAACAAAGGTAGCTGTAGGCCTATTTCACGGAGAGATTTCACAGTGAAAGTACTGGAATAGGAAGAAGCTAATACGTTGCTGAACTTGTAAAATTTTCCTTCAGAAGTGGCAGTTAAATACTCAAACTGCTTTGAATCCAGTTATCATTTGCCAGTCCTTGTTCTACAGATCCTATTAAACCACCTGTTATTTGCCAACTGTTTGTCAGTGGGATTGCTACAATTCAGCAGAGATAGAGTTGGCTAGCCTTGGAATGCCTTCAGTGCTTCCACTTAACCCTGGCTGCTCAGATGCACTGTTGATGCACATGGCAATCTATATTTCTTCTTTTTTTGCCCTTGCTTTCTGTCTAGCATTTGCCTTGCTGCAAAGTTGGCTCAATAAAATACCTCTTTCCTCCCACAGCTTCATGATGGGCACTGGAGAACAGCAACACAGCACAAGCCTCAAACTTCTCATTAGTGTTTGGGGGCTAAAGAGGAATTAACATGACTGATTCCTTGAGTCCCACTCCAAATGACAAACCCTGATGGCTATATAATTTGGATCTTACTTCTTCCAAGATTCTGACACAGACAGAACTTCAGGACTGAAAAGAAGCATTCTAAGGGGAGGCTAAAACTAATGGCTGACATTTTGAGCTCACATGTACATATATCAAAATTATCCCAGAAGAATATGTCAGCAAGTAGAAGAGAGTAGTTTTTCCATATTAACAGTGGCATTAACTTTCTATACTACATCACTTCCCATAGGCACCTCTGAACTCTAGAATTTTTTCTGGTAGCCTGCTGTGTCTCTAAAAGCAATTTGCATCTCAAGAGTCTTTTTTTTTTAGGTGATAAGAAAATTATGGCAATCTTACAGAACCTCGTCAGGCCTTGTCAGAAACAGAGCAAAATTAAGCATGTCAATTGCCAGGAAAGATGCTCACTCATGGCCAAATAATGCTACATGATTCAAGTGTGTATTGTCTTTGGGTTTCACTTTTGCTCTTGGTGAAATACATGTTTATGGTAGGGAAAAAATATCTCAGGAAACAAAATGTGTGCCTGCCTACGTTTATCCTATTAACAAAAAACATGCACATGTGCTGAGTAACAATGAAGTTGTTAAGAACAACAGATCAATCCAACAGACCTTCTGGCTTCAGTGTGTGTGTGTGCATGCGTGCGCGCGCACATGTATCCCCTTGGGTTTGGTTCCAGGACTGCCTGTGGAAGCAAAAATTTGTGAATGCTCAAGTACCATTACGTACAATGGTGTAGTAAAATGGTATCCCTTATATAAAATAGTAAAACCAAAGTTTGATGTTTGGATTTTTTTTTTTTAATGTTTTCAAGCTGTGGTTCATTGGATGCGTGGGTACAGAATCCATTGATATGGAGGGCCAATTGTATGTGCCTTCAAGTTGCTTGTTAAGTTATGGCAACTTCAGTAATGAGAGTGAAATCCTAAACAGGCTTCCAATTTGCTTCCTGTTAAGCAAACTGGTACATACCTCAAAGCAAAGTTCTTTTGGATCAGACTGCAATGCATAAACAAGTCTTGAGAGAGAAAAATATTCTGATCTTTTGGTTAAAGACAAGAACAATCACTGGAATCTTTTTACTTAACATAATTCTACATATTTCTGGATCAAGTGGCAGAGATGCTAAGAATCTCTGCTAGTGAACTGCAGAGGCATTGACAAGAGTGCCCAATACATATTGGGACTGATGTGCATAGGTATGTGATGCTCTTCAGTGCACAATGCACAGTGGGCACTTTGCCAGCTCTGCTATGTAGTGATATAACAGCAGCCTTCTGCTGTATTGTAGATATTATAAAACTGACCAAGTCCACTTATGAAGATGTAACTCCCATACAGGATGTTGGCCATTATCTGTGCTTTCTGGATGGGCTCTGGACTAGCCCTACTATCAGACTTGAGTCATGCCTCCTCCCATAATACCGCACCCTCAAACATTTCACAGGTGATACATTAACTGGTTGCCAATGAACAAAAAACTATGGCATAAACACTTAATATCATTTTTGCCAGCTGAGATATGGCTTGAAATTGCCAAACATGGGGGGATGTTAGATAGAATCTCCATCTCAAAATGACCTCATAGAATATGGACAATTGCATCTATGGAGAAATTAACTTGCCCCGTCCAAGCCTCCAAAGGACTAATAACAACAGATCAATTTACTTGTACGTGGTATGTGTTCATTATGCACAGATTTTTCTTACTGTGAACCCCCATCTGCCCATCAGAAATACTTGGAAGAAACTTTCTTGATAGTTATAAAAATATTTATGTATATAATTTTGGAGATGTTTTATGAATGTTGATTTTTTAAGAAACAATTTAAAAATAATAATTACAAGGCTTTCTAATGCTTCTGCTTTCCATAAGGGTAGCTATGTGTGTGTATGTGTCAAGGACAAAATTAGATAACAGATCATCTACAATAAGAATTCCGTCCCCATGGAATTTTGCTTCGGCCCCCATTTTGTAACACTGCATTAACTTAAAGCATTAGCTGAACATTTAAAACGAGAGTTTAGGTCTCCAAAGAAAGGGGGTGAGGTAGGCAAAGTTAACAAGGGAATACAAACACAGCAAATATGAGAGTTCTAGGTGTGAACAATTTTAAATGTATCTCTTCAATGCTAGAAATTTGGAGGCTGAAGGAAAATTTCATTTGATGGAGCTCAATTTTTATTTGAGGAAAAGGCTTTCA
>CAOLHI010006260.1:0-38068 GCA_948474755.1 Ctenosaura bakeri
AAAAACATGAGCATATTGTGTATGTGCACACAGACAAACACACACACACACACACACACACACACACACAGGCGAGGCTGGCCCATCTGCTGGGGTGACAGTAAATCCACTCTCAGTTTTACTGCTGCACCCCTAGTAGCTGCTCTGATTTGTGCAGGAAGCATCTCAATGCCAAACTCTACCTGGATAGGGTCCAGTATTGGGAATGCTTCTGTACAACTTTGAACAGCTGTAGAAGGATCAGACATCAAACTGAAAGTGGATCTGCCAACCTGTGGCAATGAATCCACTGGCCACTCCTGCACAGAGGCAGTAGCCAAAAGTCATGAGTCACACATTGTGGCATCATGGATCTCAGACTCGATCCTTCTCTCCTAGTATTTCTTGCTGATGTGGTGTGCCTGCTTTGCTGCTAGACAGAAATGAGGGGGCTCGCAGGGTGTGTATATGCATGAGAAGGGGGGCAGGTTAAGTTCTTATCCAAATGTATAAACCAGATTGCTCTAAGGTATGCAGGCAGAGACATGCTAGAAGAGGAGAGGCAGAAGATGGAGAATGTGTGGCTGAAGACAGATGGGCTAGCAATTCCACACAGCTATCAATTTCCTCAGATCTTTAAACAAATTCCTTCAGTGACACTGTAGTGTAATTTATAATCAGCCTTGAGGGAACAGTATACACCCCAAGCAAACCTTTTAAAAATATATAGCAAGCCAAGAACTGGGCAAGTCTGCTGCTGAAACAGAAATAAAGTTTTTGCAGATCTATTCTTTTAAAGGGAGGTGATCTCACTATACTTATCTGTTAAGCTTTCTTTGTTCTCTCCTTCTCCTCCTCTTTTTATTACATACATCTGGATTTTAAGGAAAGTGCTCCCATGAAAAGCACAACATTCAAACCAATTAACTAATTGGTGCATGGAGAAATTCCATGATCCAGAAGGCTTTAATGCCCTTCAACCACAGTATGGAGAATTTACTATTTTGGACTACAACTCCCAGCATCCTCAGCTAACATGACCAGATGCATCCTGGAAGTTATTAGTCAGAAAAGTAATGTTTACATGCTCTGCCTTCAACTGTGCCCCTTTTGGACAACCTCCCCCTCTTTCTTGCATACATCAAAACCATCTCCCAGTTAAACTAGCAAATGATGGAAAAGATCTCCAAAAGATCCTCATAAAAAACAAGTGCACCCAGTTGGAATAGATAATATTGGACAAGATGAACCAACAGAAGGAGGCTCACTTGTCCCTTTATTCACACATATGTGCTGATGTGCTGAACTGTTTTAAGAGGGTTGCCCAAAGTGTTACTAGATCCTGCTCCAGTGCCATTAACAAGAATCTGACACACTTAAGTTTTTGGCATGTCAAGCTGCTGTTAACAGGGACAACAGGAAGGCCATTGAAAAAACTGGCAATTCATAAAGGAGAGTGTCTCTCAAATGTGCTCATTTGGCTACTAAAATCTCTCTTTGGTTAAAGCCCTGTATACAGTCATCTCTCCACATTCGCTAGGGTTAGGGGCACAGGACCCTTGTGAAAGTGAAAAAACCATGAATAACTCTAGGCCCTCCCAAACCATATTTAACACAATAAAAAGTACAATCACTATATTCAACCCACTGTAGATTTCTTTGAGGCATCAGGGTTCCTTCACAAGGCAGAAGTGGGTGGCTAGCGAGGCTTACTGCCACCTCCACTGCTGCCCCACACCATTTTTAAGAGGGACTTGCAAGCCTCGTTCCCAGTTTCTCAGTCTCATGAAGCTTGCAGTCCCTATTAAAAATGGCAAAAGCAGGCAGCAGAGGTGACAGCAAAGAATTTGTGAACAATCAAATCTGTAAAAGTGAAACTCGCAAATGTGGAGGGCTGACTGTACTTTACAACAAAGATGCAGCCAATTCAGTTTAATGCTGGATGTATCAGCAAAGACTCCAGTAGAACACTGCTTCTTGCCACCAAGGTACTTCTGCTAACAGGTCAAGAAGATTCTGGGAAGTCATATAATGTGGGACAAAGGAGCAGCTTAAACATTCACATCCAAACCCTGGATTTGCAAGAGTTTGGATAATCTGGTGAACAGATTCAGGTAGATGCTTAAGTGTTTTCTCTCCTTAATTATCTGTTCCACTATTTATCCTGCCATGTTTTCATAATAGATGTTTTGTGGCTTTTGCCCTGCATGTAGCCTAGCAACCTACCTAATGCACCCAAGGCACAAAGAAGCCAAGAGGAAAAGAAAACAACAAAAGGTCTCAAATGAAGCAGTTCACAATTTGGTCCTAGCAGGGCTCTTTGTCTCAACATATGAAATTTGGAACAAATGGCTTCCCAGATTGTGTTCTGAAGTACCTGGTGGTGGTGGGAAAAACCTTCTTCATATTTGTTTTGCCTTCTGAATCCTAATTACTGGTGTTGCTCTAAACA
Organism: Ctenosaura bakeri; assembly: GCA_948474755.1. Taxonomy (NCBI): domain Eukaryota; kingdom Metazoa; phylum Chordata; class Lepidosauria; order Squamata; family Iguanidae; genus Ctenosaura; species Ctenosaura bakeri. The sequence continues at coordinate 2,432 of CAOLHI010006260.1, forward strand.
CTCTCAACAGACAGAGGGGATTGTTCTCCCAAATTGTGCTTTACAAACTAACATAACAAAAAACAAACTAACAAAACAGCAGCTGGATACACAACTAATGAAAGTATTTTGCTGTCAGGTAAGGGTAAGACAATTTGAAAGCTAGTGCACAGCAAAGGCATCTACCATGAGATGCTATGCAGTTTCAGCAGAGCAGAACACTTGGGTAGCTCTACCTGGAATTGCTTGTCTCTTCAAAGCCTGGCTTGGAGGAATCTTCAGAGCCAAGACACTAAGACACTATGGCACAAATGTCAAACACAAGGCCTGCGGGCCAAATTCAGCCTACTAGGTCATTTCATGTAGCTGTTGCATGGGGGGCTGAAAGAGGTACAAAGAGAGTCTAGGGAGCAGAAAGTGACACATTTTGGGTATACTGACCAATTCTATGTCACTTTACAGAGGTACAGGGACCATAAACTACAATCAAATAGTTCCAAAATGTCCAAGAAAAGAAAAGTTGATGCAGAGTGAAGGCAATTTAAAAACCAGTAATAATCGAATGCAGAGAAAATTATTTAATATGATAAAAGAGTAGACACATTTATATAGTCTTACAGATACCACCAGTCCTTTCAGGACAACCATAACGCCGATGAGGCCCAAGATGAAATTGAATTTGACACCCCTGGGGAAGGGTGGCTTGAGAAATCACCTGTGCCTTTTCAGCAGAAGACTGCCCAAGCCATCCTCCCATAATTCTACATACAACTCTATCAGGCACCAAACTGATACCATTACTGCAAAGAACTGGCCTGCATTAGGAACTGTGTAACAGGTGTTTACTCTTTCCTTGGCTGATGGTACACTAGTGTAGTGGGTGGCTAGGGTCACATGCCCGTAGTTGCTGCTTGTGTACCTTCTGGCATAAGTGGCGTAACTGTACCTCCTAGCATAAGTGGTTTTGTGTACCTCTCAGCATAAGTGGTGTAACTGTCAAATTGCTGATTTTACCAAGTCTTTTTCACAAGCTGCTTCACACTACAGGATTTTACCCACAGTCTACAGTCTGAAATGGGGAGACCTAGAGTCAAATTCACAAAAAACCCTGAAGCTTGGTGAGTGACTTTGTCCCAGTCACTCTCTCTCTCTTTGACTTCAGCCTCCTTACAGGTTTCTTGTAAAGATATAATGTAAGAATGATATCCAAAATTACCCTTCGACAAATGTAAGTGAAGTGCTGGTTGAAATCCTGAGTACACAGGAAGAACAGCAAGACTCATATGATTGAAAACAAACAATACAGAAGTAATATATCTCATTAGAAAACTGCATAGTACATCTTATTCACTCCAAGCTCCATGAAAATGAACGACTGGTGTGCAAAATCACAAGTATTCTCCTGCACAATTGCCACTCACTTAACTGTGGAAGAGATGTTGAAGAGATGGGTTTAACCTAGAAGGGACTGGTATAAAGAAGTATTGGAGAATAATATTGTACATGATAACAACAGCTCATATTGAGTATGCAAAGTTGTGGAAAACTCAGCAAATACCTACAACAGAACAATGGTGGGGGACACTTATTGAAATCAGAAATGCAGATACGGTCTCTCAGAGATTAAAAGGGAAATCAGACGATGAGATTCAAAAAGAATGGCAAACTGTAATGGGTAATTGCTGGGTACTGACAGATGGAAATGGGTAATTCATGGTTTAAGATTTAATGAGATTGCTAATGGATATACATCATGAAGCTGGAAGTGGAGATGGAAATGCAAGAACCAACATGTAATATTAGCAGTAAATTGTGGTACAATAATATAAGCATGTTAAGAGATATTGAAAATGAAATCTAGATCAGTGTGGAAGATCAAAACTAATTCATGTAAACTACACTTATAATTATTTGTTTTATATTTGAAATGTGAATAAAATGATAATTTAAAAAAAGATGGGTTTAACCCATTACAATCATAGTCCAGAGCCCTTCAGAGGTCTCCAGTCCTAGGAAACAAAATACTCTACACAAATGTGGAAATTCCTTAGTACACAGCAAAGAACAGAATGGCCTCTAAATGCTATCTATTCTTCTGTTCATGGTCACCTGGATACATTTATTTGCATTTCAGAATAATGCCAGATAATACAGGAACCAACAAATAACCAAGAGACAGTAAAGGTAATACCAAAGAAACCCCATATCCTCTACCTACCTGGCATTTTTTATCTGCCGTGGGAGATGACCTGGATCGAATGTGCACAGTTACTGCCTGATTTTCTGATCTATCCAACAAGTCCTCTGCAGAAGCTGACTTCCCAGGCTTCTTGCTGTGTGCTTTCTTCTCCATAGCTTGATTATCAGGACATGGCTGGCTGCATATGTCAAGATCGGTCTGAGTGCTTTTACTGAGCTCCAAATTGGCTCTACGCTCATGGTGTCGATCTGCTTTCAGCCAACTGGGAAAAGAGCTCTTGCTGCTACTGCTGTTTGTGTGGGCTGTCTTCTTATTGTCAAATTCATGGACATCAAAGCAGCCTGTGAGTCCAGGAGGAAGAGTAGCAACGCCACGCCCTGTTCTAGACAACCGTTCTATGGACTCCTTATGATGGAAAAGACTCTGCTCCTGAAGAGAATTCATGCTGGAAGATGAGGATAAAGACTGGCCATCTTGGCCACTGGTTTGCAAGTATGGCATCTGAGAACCCTCCCGTGGGAAGCCAGTATCCTGGGATGCAGAAGATGGGCGTTTCCCAGTTTTGCGTTCAATGTAATCCGCCAGTGCATTTTGCTGCAGCTGTTTCAGTTCTGGCTTGGACAGGTTGATGGTGGAGCAAGCCTTGTTCTCTCGCTCAAAGATCTTGCGTCTGTCAGCCACTGTGTTCTCTGGAAAAACAAACTGGAGGACTTTCTTCTGGAGGGAGAACGGAGAGAGCTCACAGTCAGACACACCCACTTCATTCATCTTCTCTGGCTCAGAGTATGACCTCTTTTTCTGTTCAGCTGTCAGGCGCTTCCTACTCCCAATACGAGGTACGTGCAGAGGTCCGGGAAGACTTTCTTTATTAGTATAATCCATTTTTGTCTCTGTTGGTGTGATGCTATGTCTCTCCTTTGGGGTATGTGGAGATGCTGCAGTGCTCCTCATCCCAAGGTGTGCTGAAGCTGGCCTCTGTACACTCCTTTTCAGCTCCTTTCCAACTGGAGAGCTAACATTGAGGTCCTTGCGCCTGAAGGAGGTGGCTCTCAAAACCCTTGACTGGGCATCTTTAATACTGTTCCTGTATGCCCTGTTAAAGGGGATGTCCAGCTGTGATCTGTTCATGTCCTGGATGTTAACTTTCCATATGATCTCCCTCTCAGGCTCCTCTACCAGTTGGAAGGTACTTCTGCTCCGCTGCAGCTGCCCAGCCTGTTTCTGTGACTCTTTTTCGGAGGGCCCACTGTGATAGAGGTTCTGCTCTGGCGGCACTGCTAACACAGCAGTTGTTGCTGCCATCTGCTGCTCTGAAGAATGCCAGTTAGCCCTCTCTGCTTTGCCATCCCCTCTCTCACTCGGATGGTGCACATGTGGGGTCTGCCCTGAGCTGTTTGCACTGGCCACCCTGCCATGTTCATCGAGCAATTGGCCGTGCTCTTGAGAGTTACGCCTGTTTCGGATCTCCTCAACAGCATTCAGGCTAGGCTTGCTTGACCCATAATTCTGGCCCAAACAGTTTGCATTCAAATTCTGTGACCGCTGACTGCCTTGTTCACGCTGCTCTATCTTGCTGACCTTTTCCAGAACAGAACATCGGGCCTTCCTAGATTCCATTTTTCCATATTGAGAGTTCTGAATGCTTTGGGTGCTGCTAGAACTGAGTCGACGAGTGCTGAAATCTGATGACTTTGGGACTAATGAAGAAGAGGGTTCCTCATACTTTGGCTCTACGCCATGAGGATGCTCTGTGGCATCCCGACATGCTTCCAAGGCTTGCCATTCTCTGTTTTGCCAGTACTCAGGGATTTGCCCTTGGCTTTCCTTCTCTTCTTGGCTACAGTAATTTATAAAATGCCATCTGGCCCCAGAGTAACTCTTACTTGGCTGCACCTCCTTCAGCTCCATGCTGTTTTGCAACCCGGTGCTCTCTGGGATGTTTTGCAAGGAAGAAAAGCCATATTGTTTGGCCTTATTGGAGCTCCATTGGTTTTGTGTTGTGGAATCTCTCTGCAGGCTAGGATTCTTGGCTTCTGGCTGCTCTCCTGAACCACAGTCCTTCGACTGGAAGTGGGCTTTGCCATCATTCACATGCCTTGGCTGGGACAGCCGTGGCTGAGCACTATGGTTAGTGTGCTGAGGATTTCTTATGTTTTCCTGGATTATGGATACTGCCTTGTAGGGGGGCTCTGATTCATCCTGTCTCGGAGATGTTGCATAGGCCTGAGGATGAGCTCTGTACGCGACAAATTTTGTAGCTGTGTCTCCCACCTCTTTCTTCTTCCCTGCCACTGATGGCACGTATTCAGGTTGGTAGAAGATGGCAGCCTTGTTGGGAATGGTTTGGTTTCCATTCTCATCTAATCCAGAATGTGGCCTGCAGGAAGCAGTTTTTTCGTATGAAGTTGAAGAAGGAGCATGAGGTGGTGCATACCCACTCTCTTTGGCAAGTGCTGGATAAAGCATCCCACTATTGCTTGCAGAAGGGTGAGGGATCTGAGCGAAGTGTGGCTCAGGTGAAGGAACAGGATAAACACCAGTAGGAAGTAATGGCTGCCCTAGCTGAGCTGCCTGTGAGTAGACCTGTTTGGGCTTCACCGTAGGACTACTCTCAGGGCTCTTCTCCACCACTGTGTGGAGCTGTCCTTCTACAAACATAGATTTCTGGACCTGTCCTGGTGGAGGAGTGCCTTGGCCCAGGTGAGACCAAGCACCTTTGGGATGAGTCCTACATGACTTCCTATGTTCCAGACTTGACCAGGAGCTGGGCCTCTCGTGGTGCCTTATTGCTGCGTAACTATCACTACGAGTTGGTGGCAGGGGAGGGCCCTTCATGTACAGGCTTTCACTGTCAGATGAACTCCGGGTTTGTGGGCCCTTGTTGTACCCTTGCAACCTGCTGGAGCTATAACCTTTAGCCTGGGCTTCACAACTTGGCAGGAGAGCAGAGGACTTGACCTCGTATTCCTCTGAAACCCCTCGCTGGGCATTGTAGACAGTTTTAATGTACCTGATATCTGCCTGCCGCATTCCCCCCTCCTGCGGTCTGCCTCGGGAATGCACATTCTCCATGGAGTACGACCGCTCCTTGCTGAATGCAGGTGCTTGATATTCAGGGATGCTGGAGTTGGTTGAGAAAGAGCTGTAGGCTGAATCCCTCTTGCTGTGGAGATGGACAAGCTGGTCGATACTATTGGTTGATTTGGCAGGCGAAAGGTGGCAGGGGTGTTGGGAGTACCCTGCAGGGGTATGGTCCAAACTCTCCATGCTCCCCCTGGAGCTGTACTGGTCAGGGCTTCTTCTTAAATAGCCATGGTCATAGCTGGAAAAATCACTTGTAGAGGAACTGGACACAGAAAGACAGGAGAAAAAGAGGAGAGAGAGAGAGACAAACAGAAGTTAGTTTTAACATGCAACCAAGAGACAGAGCTGTATGACTTATAAAGTGACTCCAAGGGATATGTTTAGTTTTTAGAGGAACAGAAGAAAACCCATATTTGGGCCTTGCTCTGTTCTAAGTCATCCTGCAGTCATCCTGATTTGCTAGGAAGAACCATTTGACATTGCAACATATGTCTCTTATTTATCACTAGGGAGGAAAGGAAAAAAATAGAAGGAGACTGCAAGCAACAGAGGCTTTGCAGGGAAGTCCAAGCACATCTACTCCACCCACTGCAATCCATCAAAAGCATCCTAAACATCACTAAAATATCCAGACATCATCAGTGTAAGACCAAAAGAAAGAGAGAGGGAAGAAGAGCAATAATCTAAGAGAAGCTGGAGGAATTTCCCTTCTATCTCAATCTCTCTCTCTCTCTGCCTCTTTTTCTTTTTTCCCATTGCTTTTCTTTTTATGGAGGTGAAGGCTATACCCTGGCAGTCTTCCTGGAAACTCCAACTGGACTGGAGACATTCTGTTTGCTGTGAGAAAACTAAACAGACATGACAGGAAAGAAGGCAGTGAGGGATGGCAGGGGGTAGATTTCAGGGAAACCACAGCAGTTCTAAAAAGGCACCAACTGAGTTTCTCATCAAGGAAAGAGTTCCACTGTCAAGGATCTCAAAGATTGTTACAAAAAGGATATGACAACACTACTTGTCAAGGAGGTTCATATGCAGGAAGAAAAGCATGAACCATCCAATTGCCACTGCTTTCCTGGAGGGCTCCTTTGATTCCTTGACATTTATTTTCCTCATACGATCTTGGTGAACTGGAAGATGGGCCAGCCTTAAAACCAGTTGGGTTCACTGCTAAGATGCAGAACACGGACAATTTGTCTTCATGTCCCAACAACTCTTACCACCAACTAGTAGACAAAACTGTTGTTAGGATTCATCACAGGTAAAACTGGAATGATTAACTTTTAAGATTATAGGAATACAAATCAACCACCTCATATTGGTACCAGGAAGCTGGGAAACCATATATCCTGTGTATCTCAATGTCACTGAGACCCATGCCTGTACCTCCCAAGACCTAATTTTAATTTAGTAATAAGGAGTTGCAGGAAAGGCCTGCAGCTCAGTGAAGCGGAAACTGCCCAATTCTGAACTGTGCCCAAACTCAAGAGGGATCTGAGCCCAATTTGGAATGACCTTGGGGAAGAAGGACTGGACATGTCAAATTCAGTGCTTAAAGATACATAAGGCTTATTACCCCCCCCTTTTTTTTGCCTTTTACAGTTTCTAAGGGCTGCAAAGAACTGTCTTGATTCTTACTTCCTTCTCCTGTCCATCTACCGAATTCAGAAAACTACTGTGCAGTCTACCAGCGCTGCTTTAAAGGAATTCTTCAGATGGCAAAATGTGAGAAATGGCATTATTTCCTCAAGAGGAGTCATTCCCAACATTCTCTGGGTGCAGGGCACATTTAGCATGCCATAAAAGCATTGCTAGCACCTAAAGAGAAATTAATGAATAAATAACAAAAAAAGTTCCGTGTATCTGACTGATTTCCTAATCCAGGTCTTGCCTCTTTCTGAACAGCCTCTCTTGGGAACAATTCACTCTTCTCCATCTCTGCAACATGTCTGATTTGATTCTACAGCCATTCCTAATGCAGAGATGCAGTAGAAATGAGATCTGGCCTCAAAGGAAGCAATAGTTCTCTTGGTGAGAAACTTCTGAAACTTGCCTCTTTCTGCTCAGGAGCACTGACTCAGCAGGTCTTTCTTATCTGTACATCATATTCTTACTACTGGTAAGCTTCAATATTTGTCTCCAGTGGAGACATACATCTTCACAGATTTCACTCTCATGGGCAATAACAAATAACGTAACCATCTTATGGTTAAATTCTAATTTGTAAGCTACTATGAGACAGCCAGCATGGTTTAATGGTTTGAGTGTTGGATTATTGTTGGGAGTATTGGGAGACCAGTGTTTGAATTCTTGCTTAGCCATGGAAACTCAATGAACAGCCTTGGGCTAGTCATATTCTCTCAGCCTCAGAAGAAGGCAAAAGCGAACAACTTCTTGCCGAGAAAACCCAGTGATATGTTCTTCACCTTACGGATGCCATAAATAGAAACAACCTGAAGGCACCCAACACACCAAGCTGCCTTGAGTCTTGGGGAAAATGTGGGATACAGATGTAGATAATCATGATCTCCCCACTGTGAGAAAGTCTTTGCAGCTCAGGACTTATTCTGCAAAAAATCCTAACTCTCTCTCTCTCTCTCTCTCTGTGTGTGTAGAAAACAATATTTTCTGTTTAGTAAAGTTGCTTTCTGCACAGAAAATAACATTTCTGTTATTCTGTATATTTTCTGCACAATCCATCAATATTTCTAATGCAAAATAAGTCTTGAGCTGCAAAGATTCTCATCGATCCATAATCTTCCTCATCAGGGCTCTCTCAAGCTCAGGAAAACCCCTTTTCCATTTTGGATTCAAATTCTATCCCTTGTCTCCAATGGAAATTGTGTCTTAGCTCTCAGAAATGTAGCAAATACTGCTAAAAAAAAAGATTATCTCAACACCACAACTAGGACACTGTCTTGAAGGCATATGATGGTCACTACTGTGATCAGAGATAGTCTGGGAATCTTTTTATATGAAATATGCAAAAAAAAAACAGCCTTTCACATTCAATAGAAGCTGAATGACACATTTTATGAGTGCTCCTGGGGGAAAAGGATGTCTAACATCAAATCCTGTGATTGGCAGACAGTATAAAGTCTCTGGATTGGCCAGTCTTGGCATAAATGTTAGATGCGTACCCTGCTCCTGCTGATTTAGTGCCTTCTACTTTGTCCAGTTAAGTGTGAAGTTCAAGCCCTCCTTCCAATTACATCGTATGCCCTAGCTCTGGTTATATCCTCATAAACTGAACTCTAGTCCATGCCAAGTCTGGATTCAAAGACAGCTGGTTATACAACTCTGCCTGACCCTGGCACGGCCAGCCCACATCACAGAGCAGCATAGTCTTGGTCAACTCATGGTAAGTGACCATGCCCAAGCTCATCCTGACTGTTCCTCTGAAAAATTCCTTGTGCATTCAGCTGCACTTGATCCCCATCTTCTGCTTTGACAATTACAGGGACATGGAATAACAAGGAGACCAAACTAACCACTCCTTTCTTCCCTTCTCAACTGTCATCCAGTTTCTTCCTATTTCACAACCTCTTTTCACTGATGGCTCCTGACCTAAAGCTGATTTCTCCACTGCACAAAAAGACCCCATATAAAGGGGGAAAAAATGCAGCAAGCTAATTATCCTGGGACTGAACGGTTTTGCCAGGTGAGGCAGGAGTACATGAGACGAGAAAGAAACCAGGCCAGAGGAGATGACGAAGAGAACGAATGGCTTGAACAAAACTAGTCATTCTTCTTCTTTAAAAGTTAATTTCCTCAGCTGTTTGTGCCATTTGTTGTCTTTTCAAACAAAGGGATGAATAATCTCAGTCCCTGAGAGCTTGACCTCTCCAACAGAGAGCTCCATAGCTCTCATCTATTACTGATGACAGATACCAATATAGGAGGGTTGGCAATCTGACCACTAGATGCCACTGGCGTTCTGCAGAGTGGAAACACCTGGAGAAAAAGCAACTTTGCCAGCAGATATATGACAAAGACAGCACAAATCTGGGACTTGGAATCTGTGCCAGACTTCGGCCAAAAAAGAAAAAGAAAAATGCACCCTGGGATAGCATGAATGGCTCTGCCAGATGATTTGTGCAAGGGTGTCATGGAGAGGGAGAGAAAGAGAACACACGTCCCAACTGAAATGGCTTCTCTCCCCCACCTTCCTTGTAATCCTAGAGTTTCTTCCTGCTTTCCCATCCCATGGCTCCTTTGATCTCAATAAATTACTCGTGGTGCCAGTATTTAGCTTTCACAGGAGGCTTGACATTCCAGTGGCTCAGTTGTGGAGGAGGGAGAGCCATTATCCTGGTACTGAGATTCAGAAACTGCCAGAAACGGAAGATGTACAAGTTGATGGAAAGACTGACGAATTGGCTATACATACGAAAGAAGAGGGGAATATCATTAACACTTCACAGATGTGTTACTTTTGATCACACACACATAAACATAAATTGGAAACGCAGAGTAAGGAGTATGCAGCATTTTCACATAATCAGTTATAATATCCCCCATATATATATATTTGTGTCCAATAATAGTAACACATATAAATCTTACAAGCTTAGCAAATTTTCAAAGAGTAGCACAAGCACAAAAATTATGCAGAAAAACCAAATGCGCAAGCAAATGTACAAAAGTTGCATTCATCCACTGCAAATTCAGATTTTCATTTTGCTTTTAGAGCAGCATACACATAGCTTTGTTTACTGTTCTATAATATAGTGTTTCTAGACAAAAGAGGGACCAAGAACAAGATCTGCAAGATCCTGCAACCAGGAGTGAATGTTGGACATGCTCAGTGAATGACAGGTTTTCCAAATATTGTAGAAATGTTGAGGGTGCCTATCTGAACACTGGAAGTACTGTGCTTCTTGTTCTGCAATGGTGAACTCCAGTAACCAGCAGTTAAAGCCCAGAAGACTGAAAGGAAACAGTGTAAGAATGCAGCAGATTATTGCTCAGAGCAAAGAAGAAAATGTTCTCTTCCTTGTTTGGGAAGTGAATAATACACTATTCCTTGGAGGCAAGTTTTGTGGCCAGGGCGCTGTAAGGCTTACCTGGAATGGTAGGCTTGGTGCCAAGGACTGCCAATCATACCCTGAGATATTTGCATCATACTGAGATCGGGTTGGTTCTCTATGAACTTGGCTGAATGCCAGGAGTGTGGTCGGCCCACAGGGTCACTGCGTCTGGGAAGAAATAGAAGGGATAAAATTATTAGAGACAGCCACTCACTCAGGTACTCTGACAGGTGGAACAATATCATAATGATTATAATTTGGCATTTATACTGTGCCAACAATTTTGTGGCACTGGCCAGAATATAAAACAAATCTCTGTCTCTGTTTCCTGATGTTTATTACATTCTATTCTGCTGCTGTTCATGGCTGAAGACTACTGAGACCACCTTGCTGAAAAACATATTAATCATTTAATGGGTCTGGTGCCAGAGAAAATAGTAGTGAACTGGCTCGTCATGTTCAAACCACTGTTAGAATGACCCTCCATTCTGGTGGTTGGCATTGTCAATATGATTGTCAGGGCAAGATGGCTGTCAGCCGGTGGTATGAATCTACAAAAAGGTTTGGCTATTACTTAAGATGGGTGAAACCAGTAGTACTGTCACCATTTTGTTTTCTTTAGATTCCTTTAAAATAAGAAAGCGGGGAAGAATCATGAGAGCAATAAAAGATACACAGAATAAAGGAAAACAAATCGAGATACAGCAAAGCATAATAAGGCACCAAAAGGAAAATCATGGTCAAAAATTCACATCAGGCAATAAAGCCTGCAACGAGTTACTATCATCTTATTGAGAGCTCAATGGGAGGCGAAGTAAATTAACCCAGATAATGCAGAAAAGCTTAATCGGAGTATAGAATTTCTGGCAATCTCATTCTGTAATTCTGCAGGCATTTAGTCTGTGGGCTGTATCCATATAATAAAATTAATTGACTGACTAAGTAAATAACTCCCTCAACAATCCATACTGGAATTTTGGCAAACGCAGCTTCTTGCATGTTAACAAGCTGCGATGGGTCTGAGAAACTAATACCAGAAATGAGAAGCTTTTCTGCTCTTTGCCTTTTCCCTTGGGGTCCTGACTGATTAACTGTTGCAGCAAAGCTCAAACTATGTATGGGGGTCAGAACACAAGAGAGTGAGGCAAGAGAACTCTAAGCATGCCATGAGGATAAAAGATGGGCACATCCATGTGAGGCAAGAGAACTCTAAGCATGCCATGAGGATGAAAGATGGGCACGTCCATGTATGTTCCCTGTAGCTCTTTAAAAGGAGGGCATAATAAAAGTGTAACAATTGATCAGGCTCCTACAGTATCTCTGTGCTATATTTCTGAATGATTCACTGATCTGGTCCCTTCGTTTCTTCTAATCAGCCTTTGTCAAGGGGGTTTGCTGAGTCTACACAGAGACAGCAAAAGTGTGAAAATATACATGTGGCCTCCAGATCCCATTTTTGTAGCCTTTAAACCCCCCCATCATTCCCCAACCGTCTCATTTTTAATTTTTTGCATTATTTTCAGGTGTTTTCTAATCCAGGATTGCACCTCCATCCCCTCAAATTATTCTTTTTCTCCTATTTGCTTTCCAAATGGCAATAGGACGTGATGTAGGAAAAAGGCAGAGCAGCAGAGATATTTGGGCATGCACCGGGGGGTGGTAAATGAAACTTGGGGTGGGGATCAGGGTGGAAAATTGGCCCCAGGTTGCCCATACAGCTGCCAATTCCTGAGATACAGAACCATTACAAAATTACCCACTTTCAGAGAAGACAGGCCCAGAATGGTGGCTGGATTCTTGTGAAAGTAGGGTATGTTATTTTTACTAGAACTTGGAAAAGTTACTCTTTGAACTACAACTCCCTGAATTTCCAGCTAATACAGGCTGAGCTTCTCTTATCTACAAATCTGAAAACCTGCAAAAATAGATTTTTTTTGCTGCCAGCTCCCTGCTTCTGTCTTTGATGTGGCTGTTGTGGTGCTCCTGTTTGTCTCTCAGATCCTCAGTCTTTCTCTTTTTATCACCAGCCACTCAGTTTCTACCTTTGAGGTAGAAGCCGCAGCAACTCGTGTTTGTTCGTCCCTCAGATCTGAAGAGTGTCACAGCCACCCTCTTAAATGTGGAAGTGGACAGCTGGTGGCAAAAAGAGAGAGACTGAGGATCTGAGAGAGAAATGAGCAAAAGTGCCACAGTGGCCATCTCGAAGGCAGAAGTGGGCGACTGGTGGCAAAAAGAGAGAAACTGAGGATCTGTGTGACGGCAGGATAAATGGATTAGTGCCAAACACTGCGCCTGAATTCCCACCATTTCACAAATCCTCAGTCTCTCTTCAGCCTCGTGTCTCATACACAAGTAGCAAACATGAGGCTGTTCCAAAATCTGAAAAAATCTGAAATACTGAACACTTCCGGTCTCAAGCATTTTAGATAAGGGTATACTTAGTCTGTATAACCAGTGATCATGTCTGCTGGAGATTCTGTGAGCTGTAGTCTCACCAAGTAACCTTCCTAAGCATTGGCTGGGAGATTCTGAGAGTTATACTCCCAAAAGTAACTTTTCAAACCTTCACATGAGAATCAGGGACAGCTACAACATGAAATTTGGAGAAATTTGGAGGCTTGTAGTCCAAAAAAGTGGCTTTTCTAATCTCTGGTCCTAATGTAAGTTTTTCTAGGTATAAAACCATGGTGGATTTGTTGATAGCTTTTATCTGTTTAATTGGCCACCAGTATTTTAAAATGTAACATGCTATTGTTAGCTACACTGAGAAATACTGGGATTTGAGAGAATGGGGAATATTTTCTGATGCTAAGCATGCCTTCACATTTAACTCAGAAGTATAGGCTAGGAAAGTAAGCTTCAGTTACCAGCTATTTGAGAAGTACCACCCAATCCTGTGTAGGTTTCATGCACCTCTGAAGAATCAGATTCACCTACCCTTCACCACCCCAGGCTGTTGACAGAATTATACTAATGAGCATTGAAGAGGAAGAGTTGTGCAAATCGAATCTCCTATGAAGGTGTCTTTAAAACAGGACTCTTTTGTTATTATTTTTGTGCCAAGAAAACAAAGGAACCAAACACTCAAGGCCAGGGGGCAGACAAAATATGAATTAATTTCAGCAACTTAACAGAGAAACCTTCAAAATGACTCCATAGATGTGCATACTCTGCACAGAGGCTAGCGTACTTTTGGTCAAATCAAAACCTAGGACATTCTCATTTCTTGCCTGAGAAAGCATATTGTTTGACATGAGTAAAGCAGTCCCTCCCTGGAAAAACTGACTGTTAAGAAAGTTGCCGAGCCAGAGTTTTATTTTGTCTTTTAAAGCCTGTAATATATTTTTTTAAAAGCACTTCACCCAAACAGCCTCAGGGCAAAGAAATGAGTAAATAATAAATTTGAGAATCTCAACCAAGAAAAAAGAATAAATAGCTGTAGGGCACAACATCTTGCTTCATATCCAGAACCTACCTCTGCCTAGCAAACATGCATTAGGATGTCATGGGATTAGAGGTACGATTTACAACATGAGTCTCCTCATATTTGCACTGTGCTTGTCTAGATTTGTGCGGTAGGGGCTTAGGTATTGGCTAATCAGCTAGCTAAGTAGAACTAGAATAAATCACAGTTCCCTTAGTGCAGGGGTCAAATGTTAGAGGGCTGCAGTGACTCCAAAGTCCTTGGAGGGATGTGTTCCTCTTTTTTAAAAAAAGGAATTCCATTTGCCCCCAAAAGTTCATATTTTGGGCCTCGTCTGAGCCATTTTAGCCCCAGAGTAAGCCACTTTCTAACTAGAAATGACACGAAAATCACTACTGTTTCCATGAATCTTTTGCTATATTCTTCAACCACAGGAACAGCGAAGAAAGTTCCGTATTCTTGTTTAGATGACACACTCCATGCCAGGCAGCTTCCCTTGCAGAGTTCAGAAATGTCACTATTTTTGACTACAACTCTTGAATCCCCGGCCACCATGGCTTCTAAGTAAGCTTTCTGGGGGATTCTGGGAATTGGGGAGTCCAAGGAAGTGACTCTTCTAAACTCTACTCTTTCCCATCTGCAGCATTCAAGCCACCACTTCTGATATGACAGGTGTCTCTCCCACAGAATGGGAGAACACCTCTGAAACATTGGTAATTGATGCAATTTGTCTGCTAGCAAAACTTGGGACCACTTGCAGCATAAGAAAAGTAGTATACAGACGATAAAACCATAAAATCCTTAATGCAACATTAAAACATAGCAGCAATGGAGAGGAAAAAGCCCACAATGCAATAGTTTTGAAAGACTAAGAAAGTTTTGGAACCTAGGGTGAAAACAACTTCAAAATCAGAAGTACTGAGGACAAGGAACTATACATTCGGAAGAATTTCCACTCACAGCTTGTTTCCCACCTTTTTTTACTGTTTGTGTCTGTAGCCTTAAAGTAGAACAAAAAGCACAACCAAGCCATTTAAAACGTCCATTTCATATTCTAGCACAGCCTTCTCATTCCAGCTATGTGAAATGCTATCATCCTAACAGTCATGACAGTGGAAATGGGCTTTGTAGTCCCATACACCTGGTTTCTCCCAGGTTGGAAGTGATTCAACTATATTCAAACCAGAGAGGCAGCAAACAGGAGGAGAAAAATTCCAGTTTAAGCAGGCAAAATGAGCCTATCCACAATTGTGTTCATTCCGAAATAATCCCACCTAGTACAGTCCAATTTACCATATGTGCCAGCATATAAGACACACCCCACTTATATGCCAGCAAATACTATTTGCTGGTGTATAACACAAAGCAGTGTACAAAACGCACCTCATTTTCAAACAGTATTTTTCAGAAAAAAGTGAGTCTTGTACTCCAGCAAATATGGTTTTTGGAGCAAGGACATCTAGGGATCAGGATGAATTTCCACCCATGATTGCAACCCAGCTCTCCTTGTTCTGCATTTCAAAACCTGGCAGATATGAAGTTGCCTTGTGGCATTCATCAGCATTTTTGACAGCAAACCTCTGGCCAAGGCAATATCAAATGGGCTTGGTATTTGGCTCTAGACCAGCTCCTCTTGTTGCTTGCTCCTCATCTTGTATTAGCCGACTGAGTTATGAATCTTCCTAAAAGTTTCATTTCTTGCTTCACTTGGAGACACCAATCCTCAGTCTCTTTAATCCACTACATCTGATGACAAGCAGTAGTAGGCATACTGCAGAGCAAGAAAACACAAATATGCACCTGCAAGGAATTAGCTATTGACTTAATCCTTAAAGTGAAAGAAACAAAAAGGGAAACAAAATGGTTGGGTGGGGAGGGAAAATCTGCTGACAGCTTTCTGTGCCAACTGATGTGGGGGAATGCACATGGAGGTGGAGGAGGTGGCATGTCAAAATTTGGCATTAAACAACAAATCTCTTTTGAGAAGTAGTAGGCTGAAAGAACTAGTGTGGTCTAGCAGTTTGAGTGCTGGATCAGCACACTGGGAGAGCAGGGTTCAAATCCCTGCTCAGCCATGTAAACCTGGTAGACGACACGTTACTGGGCAAGTTATGCTCTCTCAGCCCCAGGGAAGGCAAGGGCAAACTCCCTCTGAACAAATTCTGCTAGGAAAAGCTCATAATAGATTTGCCTTAGGGTTGCTGTAAGTCAGAAATGACCTGAAGGCACACAACAACAAGTGGGCTAAAACAAAAGTACCTTCTGCACACATGACACAACCACTCCAAATATTCACAAAAACTCCAGATTTTCTTTTCCATTCATGTTTTCATTAACAAGAAAATACTCTAATATGTTTGGGAGACAAAAAAAGAGGAAGCAATCGGACACCGTCCCAACTATTTCAAAAAATCAGAATGCAATGATCGTGGCCCGCTCTGGAACAGAATCGGCGACACTTCGCGTTTTCCCTGGTCGCGAAGAGGTCGATCGATGGTTCGCCCCAGCGGTCCCGAATCAGTCTGAACGCCTCTCCGGAGAGAGACCATTCGTGATGGGATGAGGTGTCCCTGCTGAGGGCGTCTGCCGTGGTGTTCTCCTGCCCGGCCAGGTGAACTGCCACGGGATGCGTATGCAGGCGAATGCACCATTCCCACAAGTCGAGCGCAATGTTGAGCAGGGTTGTGGAGTGAGTCCCTCCTTGTCTGTTGATGTAACAGACGGCGGTGGTATTGTCCGTCAGAACCAGGACCGTCCGCCCCGCTACGACGTGGCGGAACGCCCGTAGCGCTTTCAAGACGGCGAGTAGCTCCAGCGCGTTGATATGGAGAGCGGTCTCGTCGTCGGTCCATCTGTCGCGGACTCTGAGATCGCCGCAGTGGGCACCCCATCCATACAGGGAGGCGTCGGTCGTTACCGTCACCTTCGGTGTCGGCTGTTGGAAAGGCATCCCTGACATGAGATTGCGTCGCGACTGCCACCATCGGAGGGATGAGCGGACGTCTCCCGGCAGCTGCAGTCGGAGAGTCTGTTCGTCTCGCAGGGGGTCGAATATGCGGACGAACCAGTGTTGAAGAGGTCTCGCTCTCAGCCTGGCGAGATATGTCACAGCGGTCGTCGCAGCCATGTAGCCCAAGAGCTGCTGGACGCTTCTCGCAGATAACGTCGGGGCCGTACGCGCGTGAGCGGCGGCCCGGATCAGGGTTTGGGCTCGAGACTCTGATAGGTACGCCCTGGCGGAGGTCGAGTCGAGCGTCGCCCCGATGAAGTCCAAGATCCTCGCCGGCTCAAGGTGGGACTTCTTCGGATTCACCTGTAGACCAAGGCGGGTCAGGAGTGACAACGTCATGTGGACGTCGTGGTAAAGTCTCTGTTTGCAGGACGCCACCAACAGCCAATCGTCGAGGTAAGGGAAGACAGAAGCACCCTTCGTCCGCAGGAAGGATACCACCGGGGCCATGCACTTGGTGAAGACCCTTGGGGCAGTCGAGAGTCCGAACGGCAGCACCTTGTACTGGTAACAGGTGTCGTCGACTGCGAAGCGGAGGTACCGTCTGTGCTGCGGGCGAATGGCGATATGGAAGTATGCGTCTCGGAGATCGATGGAGGCGAACCAGTCCCCTCGATGTAGGAAGGGCAGGATCGACGGTATCGTGACCATCTTGAACCTTTTGGGGCGGATGTAGTAGTTCACCCCTCTGAGGTCTAGGATCGGCCGGAGGGTACCGTCGGCTTTCGGTACCGTGAAGTACCTGGAGAAGAAGCCGGTGGTCTTGGCCTCTTGCGGGAGCTGCTCGATCGCCCCTTTCTGGAGGAGGGATTGGATCTCTTCCAGGAGGGCCGGACTCGACGGCGTGGAATAGTAAACGCCTCGAGGAGGAATATCGAGAAACTCGATGGCGTAGCCAAGACGGACGATGGAAAGCACCCAAGAGTCCGTAGTGACACACTGCCACTCCGCGAGATGTCGAGCAAGAGTCGGTCGGTCTCCGAGCGCTGATGGTAGGCTGAAGAGTGGGTATTGGTAGGTCCTGCCAGGCACGTCAAAACCGAGACTTTGTCTCGGAGGAGGACTTCTTGGACGAAGCCGGGCGTCGCCTAATCGTGCGTCTGGCCGATGAGCCGGAGGACGGTCTCGACTGTCCAGACTGGGCCGAACGCTGGAACGACGAGGTGGAAGATCGTCGCCAGGATGGGCGGAAGGTGGAGGTCCTGTGGGCTTGCGTGGCCGGCTGTAGCCCGATCTTCTTGGCGGTAAGTCTCGCCTTAACTAGATTGTCCAAAGCTTCGTCTGTGGACGAATTGAATAGGCCCTCACCGTCGAAGGGGAGATCTTCAATCCTCCTTCTGGTGTCCTCCTGGATGTCGGCCGGTCGCAGCCAAGCATGGCGGCGCAGGCCGACGGATCCCGCCATGACCCGGGAGGCAATCTCCACTGCGTGCCTGGAGGAGGCCATCTGCTGCCGAGCGATGGAGATGGCCTCGTTGAAGATCACGGAGGACGCTTGGCGGATGTCCTCCGGTACCGCCTCCATCGCCGGTTGCAGGCGATCGAGCACCTTTTTCAGGTATGCCGCGAGGCAAGCCTGAGTGTTGGACAGCCTAATCTGCAAGGAGGCGGCGGAATAGAACCTTCTTGCATAGGCGTCCAACTTTCCCCCTCTTTGTCCGGCGGGGTGGTGTGTTGCCTGCCGGAGCCTTTCGTCTGTGCCGACTCGACCACCACAGAGTTCGGTGCAGGGTGATTAAAGAGATAACCGGCGTTATCCTTCTGCACTCTGTAGAGGTGTTCCAACCGCTGCGGTATCGACTGAGCCGAGGCCGGCCTATCCCAGGCGGCCTTCACCAGTCTGGATACCCGGGGCAGGAGAGGCAGCGGGGCCGTGGAAGGTCGCTTCTCCTCGAAGACGGAGAAGGCTGGATCGTCGTCCTCCGGCTCCGCATCGGCGATCTTAAGGCCGAGGGTAGTAGCCATGCGGAGCAGCATCGCAGAGAACTGGTGGACGTCCTCTGGAGCAGAATCTGGGATCGGGTCCCCGAATCCCAGCGGAGGAGACTCCTGGGAGGCCGCCTCAGACACCTCTGATTCCGCACTCGAGTCGTACGACTCTGAGGTCGGTGAGTCCTCTCGCCGCTCGCTTTCCGGCTCCTTCGCAGTCGCCACAGGTGTTGCCTTCCTAGGCTTCTCTGCAGCCGGGGCGGTGGTAGCAGCAGCGTCCCGCTTGGGCTGGCTGACTACCGACTTCACCTTCGTAGTGGTGACAGGGGTAGTCTGGCAGGCTGATGTCGTCGTAGCCCGCTCAGTCACCACCGACTCCGTAGGGCGCGTCGCCGTGACCCTAGGAGGTGGCGATATCGCCCGATACCGAGGTGAAGGCTCCCTCGCCCTATGATATCGAGGAGAGGGAGAGCGGCTGAAGGAGCGGCGGTCCGACGGAGATCGGCTTCGGCGTCGACGGTACCGAGCCTCGTCCCCTCAGGCGAGCGCGATTCGCGCTGTCGACGAGGTGACTGGGACCTCCGGAAGGTCTCCCAGCGACTCGGGCCACGATGGTACCGATCCCGGTACGATGGCGAATGTGACCGATAAGAGGCCGGGCGCTCTCTCCATTCAGATTCCCTCGCGTACCTGGCCACGTAGGACGCCAAGGTGTATCTGGAGGCAGACGAGCGAGGTTGTTCCTCTCTTGTCTCCCTAGGAGGCGGCGAGGCCACCGGACGCTCGGAAGAGCGGGACCGGGACCGGAAGGAGGTCGAACGCCGCTCCGGAGAAGCAGAGGGCTCTCTCTGCTGCAGGTCGGCCGACCTGCGACGGCTAGGAGGGCGGTGGCGCTCCTCCACCAGGGTTGGAGGGTCTGCCACAGGCGAGTCCGGGCGCTGTTGGGGAACGTCCTCGATCTCATCCTCCGAGAGATCGACGGACTCGCCTCGCCCTTTGGAAGGCTGCTGAGTAGGAGGAGGAGTAGGAGGTTGAACGTCCCCAGCCGGGGAGCGCTTCTTCTCCTTCTTCTTCTTCTTCTTCTCCTTCTCCTTGCCCTTGCCTCCGTCCGGAGCAGGGCGCTTTTTAGCAGGCGTCTCCGTCAGGGGAGCCTCAGCCTTCCTCGCCGTCGAGGATCCTTTTGCTGACTTGGCAGCCGCCGACAGCTTCGGGATCCTCGGTAACGCCGAGATCGGCGTTTTCGCCGGTACCGAGCCCGATACCGACGAGGTGGACGGAACGGCAGCCGCCGATACTGTTGATGGCGTGGTCGTCTTCTTGTCGGCCATCTTGGAAGTGGAGGTCTCGTCTATCGCCCGCAGAGACTGTTCCCAACAATAAGACTTGAGTCTCGCGGACCGGTTGCGGAGAGTTTGGGGGGTAAAATCCCGGCAAACTGGGCAAGTCCGGATGTTGTGGGACTCACCCAAACAGAAGAGACACTCCTTGTGGCTGTCGTTGAGGGCAACCTTGCGCCCGCAGGACACGCACTTCTTAAAGAGCGCGGACATAAGACGAAGAACGCCAAACAGCGAAAATCCGAAAAGACCAAAGCCGAAGGGGAAGTCCGAAAGAGAGGTCAGAGACAGTCCAAAATCCGTAAAACCGTGAAAACAGCAAGCCAAGCACAAAAGTGAGAGGAACAAACTAAAGAACCTTCCGTACGCGACGGCGGACGAGAAAGAACTGAGGAGAGACCGTTGCTCGGCGGGAGGAGCATGCGCAGTACCGGCGTGGGGGAGGGGTTCCCGCCAAGCGAAAAAGCTCTAGAAGTTTCCGAACGCTACCGCGCAGGCGCTAAAGCTCCTAGTGTATGAAGGCACAGAGGCCACGAAGAAGAACCAACTATTTCAAAAAATCAGAATGCAATGCTTTATTACTGCATTATCATTCTTGGGATGATTTGATGTAATTTCTTTGTAAGAGCAGTGAGGTGGGAATACCAACATACCTAGCAGTTTAACATGTGTTACTAGACAAAAACCAATAATTCTAACTTCTGATGAACCAAAGTAGAACTGATCTACAAGATCTGGACTGCCCAGTGTAGTCCTCACCACCAACAAATGTTTCATAGATATTCAGAAGCAAGAAATGATCAGCTTTCATTTGCACAAGATACGTAATTGCTCAATTTTCTCTTCACACAAAGTTTTGTGGAAGTCTAATACTATAAAACAGTCTTGATTATGGCTTAATAGAATCATAGAGTTGGAAGAGACACACATCAAAGCATTCTCAACAGATGGCCATCCTGCCTCTGCTTAAAAACCTCCAAAGAAGGAGACTGTACTACACTCCATTCAGGCAGCATATTCCATTGCCAGACAGCTCTGACCGTCAGGAAATTCTTCCTTAGGTTCAAGTGGAATCTCATTTTCTGTAGCTTGAATCCATTGCTCCTTGTCCTAGTCTCTGGAGTAGCAGAGAACAAGCCCGCTCCCTCCTCAACATGACACTCCTTCAAACATTTAAACATGGCTATCATGTCCCCTCTTAACCTTCTCTTCTGCAGACTAAACATACCCAGCTCCCTAAGCCATTCTTCATAGGACATGGCTTCCAGACCCTTCACCATTTTGGTCGCCCTCCTCTGGACACGTTCCAGCTTGTCGATATCCTTCCTGAATTGAGGTGCCCAGAACTGGACACAGTATTCCAAATGAGGCCTAACCAATGCAGAATAGAGTGGTACCATTACCTCCCTCAATCTAGACACCATACTCCTATTGATGTAACCAAGAATCGTGTTGGCTTTCTTGGCTGCTGCATCACACTGCTGACTCACGTTCAGTTTGTGATCTACCAAGACTCCTAGACCCCCTTCACATGTACTGCTATCCAGCCACGTGTCCCCTGTTACTGCGGTCCAGGCCTACCCGGAGATAGCACTTGATATCGTTTTGATATCAAACCATTCGACTTTCCTCTGCCACCCCGCTCCACGTGTTTGCGAGGCCTCTGGACAAGCACGTAAACAGGCGCGGCCGATAATTGCTGGACATTCCATTCTCCACCTAGGCAGGCCAAACAGAGCCGGTTCGTCACTTCAGGGACCTCTCCGGCAAACACCCTTTTGCTTATGCGCAATACTAACAAAGGCTCCCTGCCCCAAGCAGGTAACCTCACAAAGCTGTACTAAGCACTCTGCATTTGCATACTGGCTACACTATTGTTGATTTGGCGCTAAGCCAATCACGCTAAACTCTGACCTTTCCAAAGCTTTGTCCCGCCCCTAAATCGTATTGTTCTTACTGAGTAAGGTATGGTCTGCAGTCACAATTCACCCTATAAAAGCCCCCGGTTCCGAGACCATCCTCAGACCGCTCCTGAGTTCCAGACTGCCTTGCTGCCACTTTGTTCGGCGAGCTCCCCTCGGCAAACCGTGCTGAGCTTCTCCCCCGCACCCCAACGAACTCTATCTTCGTATCTCTCCAGGACTACGAGACAGGTGTCATATCACCCATTTCCCTCCGAAAATCCCTATTTCCAATTCTTTAGTTAGCTGTGTGACTGTGTTGTCGTTGATATTTGTCTGTACTTAATAAAACATCATTTTTGCTATTTTAAACCATCTGACTGCTTGACTGACCTAACCCGAAGACGCTGGGTTGCAAGATCCTGCTAAGTTACCCCGCCTCTCACTAGCTTTAGTGAGCGCTCCAGCTAATTTTCCCCAAAAGTGTTGTTGTTGTTTGGTTATTTGGGCACCCCTCCCGGAACCCCCAGAGAACAGGGTAACACTCCCATCCTATATTTGTGCATTCCATTTTGTATGCCTAAGTGCAGGACCTTATATTTCTCTCTGTTGAAATTCATTTTGTTAGCTTTAGCCCAGCTCTCCAATCTGTCAAGGTCATTTTGAATTTTGATTCTGTCCTCTGGTGTATTAGCAACCCCTCCCAATTTGGTATCATCTGTAAATTTGATCAGCATGCGCTCTGCTCCTTCAGTCAAGTCATTGATGATACTACAAAATAACCTTGGCATATAGTTATTAGGGATGCTACCTATCAACTGATAAACTTTATGAGTCTTAATTGATTGATATTAAAATCTACATGCATGTAATTTAAAATAAAATAGCTCTGTAGAAGAGAATCATGTTTTCTTTTTAAATGATACATTCATATGAAGCAGTAGATACTACTCCCAAGATTGTTCAGACATAAAGACTGAGCCCAGGATGAGCCCACTAATGTAATAGGTAGGCAAACCAAAGAAGGAACTCAGGGCCTTTCCGCACTTCACCGTTATAGTGCTATTATTCTATATTCAACATCCTATGGAATTCTGAGATTTGTAGTTTACTGAGGCCAAAGAACTCTCTGGCTGAGAATTCTAAATGTCCCTCCCTAAACTTTAAACCCCAGGATTCCATAGGATATTGAAAGTGGAATAATAACACTATAAACAGTGTAGTGTGGAAAAGCCCTCAGTATGCTTGTTGTGGAAGTCCACCATACTACCTTGAACACATTCAATCTCATTTAATTTTGGAAGATAAACTGGTTAATCTTTGGATGGAAAATGTTCATGAAATATCAGAGATCTCCAGGTAAAGCTATGAAAGAATTCTGTCTGAAAGGCTAGAGAGTCACTGCCAGTCAGAACTGGCAATATTGGGGCAGATGAACCACTAGTCTGTCTCAATACAAGGCAGATACTCACACAGGTCTGCCATGGAAGCTCTGATTCCCACAGCCAGTCAACAATCATGACTGGCTGGTGTGTGGCCAGGACTCTCCGCACTAGCAACCAAAACTACTCACTGAGGCTGATGGAAACAGTTCTCCATTATTTCTCTTCTTTCTTTGTACCCCATGGTAGATCAAACAGACCTCTTCCCACAGTAAGTTGAGGACTGGTGCCTATGTCGAACAGCCATTTCCCTTATGTGTAAAAGAGAGGGCCACATCTATGACAAGAGCTGGTATCTGTGTATTTTTTAAACAAGTATTTATAGAAATAACAAACAACTGAGAAAATGTTGCTCATTCAACCTCAAGGCATCTTTTTAGATGATCAGAATGCTTTTATTTGATATATCTATCCAATTAACTGATAAAATGTTGGAGCTATACATGCTATTGGTAAAAAAAAAAGCTACATAGATACATATCTTCCCCTTTCAAATAATCTCATATATTAGTGCTTTATCAGCATCTGCATATAATATGGAGGATTTATTCTGCAGAATCATAACATTCTTTAACTGAAGTAAGCAAAACAGGAAAGACAAAGTCATTATTGGATAAAATAGTCCTAAACACACCTGCACTGCTTCAATCTGTATTAGGTACTGAATTCCAACATTACTTTTACTATATGCATTCTTAGTTTTTTTTGGCAAGCGTTGCTGCATTTTTTAGTTACTGGCTGAGGCTTTTAAGTTGTAAATGGGAAGAACAAGTAAGGAAATGACCCTCTGTTTTGTGATCTGAAGCTAACTCTCCTTATGCTACGCACTGTTCTTCTTTGGAACAGCCTTGATCAAGGAACGAGGACATGGAGCAGTACATGTGTAATTTTAAGAAATGCAAAAAATTGATAGCAATTCTTAAAAAACCAGAAATTTGTTATACTCTCCAAAAGTAACTTTTTAAAGCTCTGGCAAAGATTCAGTAGATCCTATTTCAGTCTGCTTTTACATATTTTTGCCAACACCACATGGAAGCAGAGCAATAAATCATCATGGCTTCTGGAGGGCTAATGGAAATGAAAGCAGCTGGAAGCTATTAGAAATTCATTTGCACACAGCCTCAGGTCTCTCCCTCTCAAAAAAAGTCACTTGCAATTAACACAAAAGGGGACTAGGCCAACTAATTGCAGCATTGGTTCCTGTTTCAAACATTTTTGGCTTCTGGAATTCTGTTATCATGTGCCAGGGCTGGACTTCGGAAAAACATTCGAACACCAGAAACTGAAAACTGTTGATTTTACCTTCTTTTGTTTTCATATTTGTCAAACTTCACATTCTTTCCATCCTGAATATATGATTTGCAAACTTCACTTAACTTCTTAAAAATTAATTGAAAGTAATTTTTTCCTCAATTTTTCACTAGTCAAATGCATTCCCAGCATGGAGAAGATTAGGCTGGACCATGCAGGTTTTAAAGATGAGGGACCTTCTAAAGAGAACTGAATGCAAACCTAGATATATAGGAGTTAAAAGACTCAACGCATGGACTGATAAATGGATCAACAGCATATTTTTAGTGACTGACTTGCTGCCCTTGGTTCAGTAACATAACACATTCATCCAGAAACCTTACAAATTACTGGTCACATGACAATCTATCTCAAGCCCAAAGTGCAGACACATTTCTCACAGGGAACAGCAAATGGGCTTGGGGTGGGCTTGAGGTCTGCTCCGCAGCCTGTCTCCACTACATATAGGAGGAGCTTTCTAAATCTTTTCCTAAAAACAGAAGGCAAGACTCCTGTCCAGAGTGCAGGGTGCATATCTCAGAGGGGAACAGAAAATGCGTTAGGCAATGGACTTGAGGGGGAAGGATCTTTCCTTCTAAAGCTCTTGACGCTTCAATAATGGGGAATAAGAGTCATCCTATTCCCCACTTCTGAAGCTGCAGATGGCAAAATCACAAAAGCAGAGGACCAACTCTGCTTAAATTATTAAAACTGACTTTATTCAACTCTGTCCAGAAATTCTGGAATACAGTTTGGAGTATAAAGTTGGCTCCCAGACTTGAGACTTGGAGACCTGATTTGAAAGTATCTTGTAAGAACTTGAGACTCGACATGAGACTTGAAGGTAGAGACTTGAGACTTGACTTGAGACTTGGAGTACCGTACATCTTAAATACATCATTGACTTAAATACATCATTGAAAATGTGTGAATTTGGGCAAATTTGTTATTTTAACAAGCACGCCAAAGAGATGAAATTCTCACCCTTCTCACCACCTGTGATCAACATAGTATTATTCAATCAAATATCACAATGTTCAGAGGTACCCAGTCACATTTAAGGGCCTAGAAAAGGATTCAAAGGGATAGGAAGCAGGAGACTACACTAAGGTAGGGCTGGGCAGCTGTGAAGGGGGAAAAGATCACCACTACCCACCACAGTTTCCCTGTAGGCTGCAGCATTGCTCTTGGCATGACCGAAAATGACACAATGTCACCTCTGGTTTCCATTTTTAGCTGGGGGAAAAAACGGATGATTATCTTCAGTCTTGCAGAGTTTGGAGGGGCAGTTGAGGAGACAAAGGCCCAAACTGCCATGTTTTGGGGGATGGTTTGAAGGCATATTTGGACTGGAAAAAAAAAAAACTTTTTAAAAACCCAAGTGGGTTTGGAGAGCATCTCTTAGGGGGTTGAGGGGCTACAAAATAGAGATCTGGAATTAACATCTTGACCATTGTTATTGTTGTGTGCCTTCAAGTCATTTCTAACTTATAGTGAACCCATCGCAGGCTTTTCTTGGCAAGATCTCTTCAGAGGAGGTCTGCCTTTGCCTTCCTCTGAGGCTGAAAGAGTGTGACTGAGGCTGAGAGAGTGGGTTTCCATGGCTGATTCAAACCCTGGTCTTCAGAGTCCTAGTCTAATGCTCAAACCATTATACCGCACTGGATCCTTTACGCAACCAAGATCCTGCACTGAGCAGGGGCACTGGACTCAACAGTCCACGAGGCCCCTTCCAACTCTACAATTTGATGATTCTTGTACTGTTATACAACCATTGCGCAGCAGTAAAAGATTCATAGAATCATAGAGTTGAAAGGATCGTTATGGGTCATTGAGTCCAACCCCCTGCTCAATGCAGGATCTTCAGTTAAAGCACCCCCACCAGGTAGCCATTCAGGCTCTTTTTTGAAGATGTCCAAAGGAGAAAACTCCACCACTTCTCTAGGTTCCACTGCCAAAACACTCTTACTGTCAAGATGCTCGTTCTAATGTTCAATCAAAACCTACCCTACTGTAATTTAAAACAATTAGACCTGGCCCTACCTGTCGGAGCAACAAGAGTGCAATCATATCACCCTCAGTATTATCTACATCAAGCTGAACAAGCCCACTTCCTTCAACTATTCCCAATATGTTTTGTTCTCCATATCTCTTATCATCCTTTGTTGCCTTTCTCCGAAACTACCCCAATTTGTCTATACCCTTTTTAAAATGAGGTGCCTAGAATGGAATGTAGTACTCCAGATGAGGCCTGTGCAGTACAGAATATAGTGGGACTAGTACTTCCCATAGCTTTTATTAATACAGGCTAAGACAGCATTTGCATTTTTTGCTGCTGCATGACACTTCTGGCTCATGTTCAACTTATGATCAACAATAATCCGAAGGTCTTTTTCATATGTAGTACTGCTGAGCTATGAATCCCCCATCCTATACCTGTGCATTTGGTTTTTGTGGCCTAGATGTAGAATGCTGAATTTGCCACTATTGCATTTCATTTCTGATTTATCTATGTCTTTTTGAATTTTGTTCCTATCTTCCAATGTGGGAGCCACTCCTAGTTTTGGGTCATCTGCAAACTTGATAAGGATTCTCTCCACCCCGTCATCTAAGTCACTGAGCAAAATGTTGGAAGGGTAAACAGAACCTCAAGGTGCTCCACTTGAGACCTCCCTCCAGTCTAAAGAGGAGTCACTGATGACCACCCTTTGAAAACAGTTTACCAACTAGTATTTCTTCGTGGTTTTAGATAGTCTGGAACTGTGAAGAAGTGAAGTGAAACTGCTGGTATAAGTGAATGTACACTTGAGTGTGATTCCAATAGGATCCAAATTGTCCTACAACTAAATGTGAGATTTGGGAGCACCTTTTCTAAATCCAAAGTGGATATGCTATTGATCAAACTGCACTGGAACAGATATACCAGAGTGTTCACATTTCTATCTTTCGTTCCAAAACACACACAATGATCTATTTATGGGTAATGCGAGTTAACAAGACCAAGACACAAATCTTGGGTAACATGAAGTTAAACAGAACCAAGATGCATTTCATCAGGTCACAGTCTATGTATAAACTTCTCAAGATCCCTGAAGACTAAGAACAGTTATTTATCTCTTACTCAACTTCACATAGTGCTATGCCACATCATTAATCTTTTTGTGTTTACACAAGTAAATGAGAGGCATGTCTGCAATCAATAGCGATGGTCAGGGTTACAGCAATAAGGCCTGGAATTCTATCTGACTCACAACATTCTGCCCAAGCAAAATGACTTCCTGTTAGTAAGCAATGGTGAAAGCAAACAACTTTCCACCTGCACAGCAGATACAGTTTGGATTTCAAGCAGGTGCATATCTAGGGCCACAATCCAGAGACCTACCTCAACATGCCACAGAATTTATACAAGAGAGAGAGAGAGATACTAGTCAAATACTAGTCAAATACCTACTATATTTTGTTGGAAGCCTTCTTCTACAACACAAGAATTCAGTGCACTGAACAGCTGTAGTATGGCACAATCTCTCCATTAAATCAAATTAGGATTTTCATTTTCACTAATAAAATTATTGTTAATAATAATATGATTACAGATCATTATGTATTATATTGTTACTTTATACAATGCTACAAGGTATCCCCAAAAACCAGCTAATAGTAGCCAAGATTATTATTTGAAGGCTTAGTAAATAAATTTATATTGAAGAATAAATGTTAAAATAATGATTTAATCAGAGTTATAAATTCCATCTTAAATTACAATTTTATGTAAGATGTTCAAATTGCTATCCCAATGCAGCAATGCACTGTTCCTATTGTCAGAACACAGAGCTGCAAACTTCCCCTGAAGTTCCTCTCGCCAGAAGTCCAAGCTGGGTTTGGAAGAGACGCAAGAGATCATATTGCAAGCATATGCTGGATAATGGAGTGCACCAAAGAATTTCAGATGAAAATCATCCTGTGCTTTGTAAAATATAGCAAAGTATTTGATTGTGTAGATCACGAAAATTACGGATTACTCCTAAAGAAATGGGTGTACCACAGCATTTGATTACTCTAATGCATAGCCTTAACTCAAGACAAGAGGTCACTGTTAGGACAGAATAAGAAAAACAGAATGTTTTCCATCAGTAAGGGGATCAGGCAAGGCTGTATTTCATCACCGTATCTGTCTGAACTGTATGCTGAATGCATCATACGCAAAACTGGATTAGACTCTGAGGAAGAAGGTGTGAAAACTGGAGGAAGGAACATTGACAATTTAAGGTATGCAGATGACACCATACTACCAGCAGAAAATAGGAAAGACTTGGAATGATGACTTAAATGAAGAAAGTGCATAATAAAATAATAATAATAATAATAATAATAATAATAATAATAATAATAATAATAATATAATAACTACAGATTATTTACATAAGTTTAAAGCAGACAGTGAAGACACTGAGAGAATCAAAGATTTCATGTACTTTGGCTAAGTAATTAATCAAAATGGAGAACGCAGTCAAGAAATCAAAAGATGACAAGGCCTGAAGGGCAGCTATGAAGGAACTAGACAAAATCCCCAAGTGTAAAGATATATCATTGAATATCAGAGTCAGGATTGTTTCTTCTTTTAATAGCCCCTGAAGAAGGCCATACAAATATATCTTGGTGAAAACTCAAACTAACTCCTCAAGTTAGTCCAACAAAACATTATTTATACATCTTAAGACTTAAGACATTCTTTTACATCTACTTCTTTCAGTCATATGAATGAAACTTACATGTACTCAAGACTCACACATAGAGAAACGAGTGAATTTTTGTTTGCTGCAAGTCTCATGTAGCAACAGGACACAACTGTATTAGTTGGTCATTGTGCTTCAGTGCACATCTCAAGTGTCTTCTGATCTGCGTCATCTTGCATTAAAATCATCAGAGAATGGTCACATGCAAAACCTGGTCCTGTTTCTGCAGATATTTTTGCCCTCTCTAATTCAAGCATCACATGCTCAATACTTCTGTCTACCAAAGCAGACATGCTGCTCCAGCAATTCAGATCTAGCTCACTGCTGTGAACAGCATATGTAGGATTATTCACAAAGGGCTTAACTGCACGATGTGGCTAGGATCCAAAAGGCTACTTTTAAGCAGACCTTAGAAAAAGTATGAGTCCTGGAAAGGGGGACAGGGAGGCTCAAGTCCTCCCAGAAGACACTTGCCTGAAATGATTAGACATCAATGATCAATAAAGAGTCATAGTAATAGAATCAGAGTTGGAAGAGACCACAGGGGCCATCCAGTCCAACCCCCTTCCATGCAGGAACACACATCAAAGCACTCCTGACAGATGGCCATCCAGCCTCTGTTTAAAATTCCCCAAAGAAAGAGACTCCACCACACTCTGAGGCATATTCAACTGCCAGACAGCTCTGACCGTCAGGAAGTTCTTCCTGAGGTTTAAGTGGAATCTTTTTTCCTGCAGTTTGAATCCATTGCTCCTTGTCCTAGTCTCTGGAGCAGTGGAAAACAAACCCTCCTTGACATGACATCCCTTCAGATATTTAAATATTTAAACACGGTTATCATGTCCCCACTTAACCTTCTCTTCTGCAGACTAAACATATCCAGTTCCCTAAGATGCTCCTCATAGACCATGGTTTCCAGACCCTTCACCATTTCGGTCACCCTCCTCTAGACATGCTCCAGCTTGTCAATATGCTTCTTAAATTGAGGTGCCTAGAGCTAGAGACAACATTTCAGATGAGGCCTAACAAAAGCGGAATAGAGTGGTACCATTACTTCCCTTGATCTAGACACCATTCTTCTACTGATGCAACCAAGAATTGCATTGGCTTTCTTGGCTGCCACATCACACGGACTCATGTTCAGCTTGTGGTCCACCAAGACTCCTAGATCCCTTCCACATGTACTGTTATCCAGCCATGTGTCCCCCATTCTATACTTGTGCATTCCATTTTTTCTGCCTAAGTGCAGGACCTTACATTTCTCTCTGTTGAAATCTATTTTGTTAGCTTTGGCCCAGCTCTTCAATCGGTCAAGGTCATTTTTAATTTTGATCCACTCCTCTGGCATACTAGCAAGCCCTCTCAATTCGGTGTCATCTGCAGATTTGATCAGCATGCTCTCTACTCCTTCATCCAAGTCATTGATGAAGATGTTGAATAGCCCTGGGCTCAGGACAGAACCCTGTGGCCCCCACTAGTCACTTCTCTCCAGGAAGAAGAGTCCATGAAGTTGAGCCCCTGAGGAATTACCAACCAGAGGTGCGTTACTTCATAGCTATCTTTGTACTTGCATACAAGTCTTACATACTTCCCCCTTTCCTTACTATTTTTGTATTACTGTTATTGTTATTGCTACTACTACTACTATTCACTGTGTTGTGTTTGTACTGTTTTGTAAAAATATAAATGCAAGTATACAAAATTCACAATGACAAAATCACAATTCCAAGTCTTGATCCATGCCCCTTTAAAAACAGTTTGAAGTCCCTGACTCTCAGATTTCTCCAGCTAGCATGACCACTGGGAGATTCTGTGACATTCTGATAGTTGAGTCAAAATATACAGCTTTTGCAAGCTCTATTTTTAGATATTTTTCAAAGCTTGAATTTTCCCCCTTTCTGTTCATCAGACCTGTCATTCCATTTCACAAATTTCCTCTGAAAGAAGTTGACACATGGGAAGGAGGTGACTGCTGTCTGAGAAAGTTAAGTCCAAAGAACCCATAGATAGATACATGGGGATCAAATTTAACGCTCTTTGTATCACTATCATCTGGCCCCTATTCAAAGCTGCCCTTCTACACAATGTAATGCAGGCGTGAAAAATTTATCTTCAAATGAACAATGCGGTAAGGTGAGCATCACCATTTGGAACATGTCCAGAGAAGGGCAATCAAGATGATCAACAGTGTGCAAACATGTTGTATGGGAAATGACTTAGGGAATTGGATGCATTTAGCTTGGAGTAGAGAAGACTGAGAGGTGACATTAGCATTAAATACCTGATGGGATGCCCTATAGAAAATGTAGTAAGCTTGCTTTCCACTGCCCCAGAGACTAGAACACAAACTAGTGGATTCAAATTAGAAGAACAAAACTACTGCACTTAAGCATTAGGAAGAATTATTTTACTGTAAGAGCAGTTTCACAGTAGAATACAATGCCTCGGAAACTGGTTAACCCTCTTTCTTTGGAGCTCTTTAAACAGAGATTGGATGGAAATCTCTCAGGAGGGCTTCAGTCGTGTGCTCCTGCATGGCACAGGTTTGGACTAGATGGCCCTTTTTGCCCCCTACAACTCAAAGATTCTATGATTTGATATGTACCCAAACACTGCTCTCATCTGCCCCACACACTGACAGTATTATCAAACAGGCTGCTTGTTCAGGACTGGACTACAAAGGTAAATAAAGGCTTTAGATATTCACAGTACAACTGCATAGGTGAATTCTTTTCATTTGTTTTGTAAAAACATATACTCCTGCAATTCTAGAGTGGCGTTGAGTATACAACAGCTTCCCTTAAAAAAAAAAGGAATTAAAACATAGCTAGGTGTGTGTCAAGAAAGGAAACTACTCCACCCAGGCATCCCTATATCCCCGCTGCTGCCAGTATCTGCCAACACATTTAGACATGGGAAAATAACATGTGGGGGAGGATGAGAAAGAAAACATACAAGCAGGGCAGAACCAGGACGTCCTGTGGTGGAGAGGAGGCACAGGGGAAAAGGAGGTAAAGCATTCCTTATTTACCTTTCAGTTTTAAAGCTCTCTTATTGATTTACATTGCTAAGGTCTCACCATTCTTACTGTGTCTCATTCATCCACCGAGATGGAAAAAGTTACCTTTTTAATAACGACTCTCAGAATTTCCCTTGACAGCTTAACCAGTGGGTGTAACTCCACCATACTACCCTCAACACAGTTGATATCATCTGATGTTAGAAGCTAAGCATATTCTAGCCTGGTTAGTATTTGGATGGGAGACTAACAGGGCAAACCAGGGATTTCCAGGCCTGGTTAAGAAAGAATATTGCCTGAAACTTGGGAAAACCAGTCAGTACTGACAATACTGGACTAGATGGACAAATATTCAACACTGCAGAAGGATGCTTCCTATACTTCAAGGAATGGGGGAAGACCTCACTTTTGCAGTCCCTGATTCCTCCTATCAGTCCTCCAAAGCTCCCTAGCCCCTCTATTTAAAAAAAAAAGGTTTTTAATTAATTCTGCCTGGAAAATAACATAAAAAGCCCAACTGTGGGGAAAAAAGAAAGAAAGACAGACACCCACACTCAGAGCTCCATAGAAATACAAATACTTCTGTTTGTATCCTTCCCAAAATGGCAACTGAATGTGATGAAACACTACTTCTGGGCACCATTTTGGGAAGGACATAGATGAAAACAAGTGTTTTGGTACACTGCCAGGGGGGTAGGCCAGGGAGAACAGGCGGGAAACTGGCCTCTGACTTCTAGGTAATTGTCCACCCAAGTCTATAAAATACCTCCCACACTAAATGGAACAGAAACTAAAAAAAGAACATAACACAAGGAAGATAGGCCTAAATACAGCATCTCACTAGAGAACATCTATTACTTTGATGGGACATTCTTCCCCTCATAGTCTCCCTGCTGGAAAGTTGTTTCAGTGAGATGACAATGCTGCATCTTGCCCACAAACTGCAATCCGAAGTAGCCATTCATGAAAGTCAAGAAGTAGTTTCATTTGCAACTTTCTTTGCAGCTCCCACTACCAAAAAGACAAGATATGCCCAGTCACTTTGCTACTCAGCACTTGCCATGAGAGGAGATGCTTACACCTAAAATCCTTATCTGGATCCTTAACTGGTAAGTACCAAGGATCTGAGTGTCATCCAGCTGAATCATTGAGAATGATACAAAATCTTGTATTCCCAATTCCACCAGTCTCTTTAACCTATACCATCTAGGTCAAAAGTCAAAAGTCCCTATTCATTGGGGGAAAAGAGATAGGGAGGAGACAGAAGAGACAAAAGAATAAGAGAAGTACAAAAAACGTCTTAAAGAGGAGAGGAAACTGGAAAACAACCAAGCCACACCTGGTTTTTCTTCTACCAGACAGTCTTTTCTTAGGAATATCAGTCCTCTGGGTTTCAGCAAGTCTGTTCCCAACAATTTTTCTACCAAGGCAGCTCCAAAGAAGCATTGTGAATATCCAGATGTTTTGCTCTGCCTGTGGAACAAGTGGCCCTGGACTCTGTCTCCTCTCTCTAGCACTGTGCTGAAAGAGTATGAATGGCTGGGAAGAACCTTAAAATAAATGGTATAATTGCCCTGATACAATCAGTGCCTTGATTATTATGTTTTCCTCCAGAAGAGATGTGATGATATAGCACTGGTTATTTACATCAAGAGAATTTGGCCCAGATATAACATAGTATCATAGCCACCTCCTTAACCAGGCTTAACCAGTTCCATATGTGAAGCTCTATGGGAGGTAATATAATTATTTTTTTTAATGTAATCTTTTTCACTTCTCTCTCCACCAAAGTAAATCTCTAGGTCATTTGCAACAGAGCTTTAAGATCTCAGATTCTGAAGAGTTTAACAAGAGCAAGTTAAATTGACAACAAAGAGTCTAGTGGCATTTCCTGCTCCCTTGAAGGCTACCAAGCTTTATTTAGCAGAAGTTTTTTGTGAATTGGAGCCCAACTTCATCAGTTGCATTTCAGTAGGCTGTAGTCTATGAAGGCTTACGCCAAATAAAGAGTGTTTGAAGTCTAATCAATGCAACTCCTTGTCATTGTTTTTTAGCTGCAACACACAAAAGTGACTATTCCTGTGAAAGTAAATATAATTCCTATACCAGGCTTTGTACTAATCACCTGTCTCTATCCCCACAGCATTCTTATATATGTTAGAGGGATGAACCACCATCACCTACAGCAGCTCTCAATGACCTTTGTTACCTATTTACAGCTTCTCCTTTAAATGTGCTTCTGTGGCACTGACTTCCGGCAAGGGTGGTAAGTAAAGCCCCTTTAAAGAAGCACTTTGCTTTAAAACATGGTCCATGAGGTACATGCATCTTGTTTTAAAGCCAATTTGTGTATCTAGAAGCAAGAACTGGCTTCAAAACAAAACACATGTTCCTTACATGCCTTGTTTTAACACAGACGTGCTTTTCTTTGGTGGCATAACAGCTGAAGTGGAGGGGCTGCCTGAACTGTGTTGGGAGATGGTGATGCTATCTTCCAACCCATGGAATTTCCTAGCCATGATATACTAATTACTGCTGCTCTGATTTGTGTGCAGCTTAACCGAACACTTTCAGAGTCTGTGCTAATTTCCTTCATCCACAGTATTTAAGGCATAGATTTGTTTTTGTCTCAAGAACATATGACTCACAGGATATATTGGCAAATGACTTCAATACTTTCCCATCCCCAACCAGTTCTTACCTGACTTTGTGTACTTTGCGATTCTAGCAAAAAAACACCAGTTAGACTAGGTGCCACAAACCTTAAATCTGTTAAACTTTGCTTTACACAGACTGGGGACTGGTCATTCCACAACAAACTTGCAGTCCAAAATTTGACACAGGAAATGGGAGGAAAATAGAGGTAGTAAGAAAAGAGAGAAGAATGTGAGTTTGTTTATAAGTATGCTTAAAAAATAAACACATAAATGATAAGACTGTATGCTCAATTATTGGAAACCGTCATCTGAATCCTTTATCATTCTGTATCCCAGATGTCTTGAATAATGCCCTATCCCAACTTCTACCTAACTAAAACAAAACAAACAAATGAACAACAAAAACCCATCTTATTTAGGGAGAGTGGCCACAAGCACAGCTGAGTTCGTACTCACAGAATTTTTTCTCTCCTCACCTGTTCTTCAGCCGTAGTTTAACTCCACTTGTTTTGTCGTATTGCAAATCAGACCTGAGGCATTCTGAACTGAGGGAATGGGAAGCAGTAATGTCAGTATAGTCCTTTGTTGCCAGTGTATCTCTGTAA
>CAOLHI010006261.1:0-38396 GCA_948474755.1 Ctenosaura bakeri
TGCGATGCCTAGAACTGTAAGCGGCACCAGGAGCTCATGCCCAAGGCTGCCCGGCAGCTCCCCCCGGCTCTCCCCCCATAACTCCCTGCCAGCTCTGGATAGCCTCCCGCATTCTTTCAGGTGCAGCGGTTCAGGCCTCCCCACCCCCGTACACATGGCATTTGGGTGTACTCCCCCTGCCAGGTCCAGCATTAGAATGCAGCTGGGTGTGTTGCCCCTGAGCGTGTGCAGAGTGCACCCACTCTCACCACTTGGGGGGCAGAGCTGGAGCCAAAGGCATTTGGGGGACATAGGCAGAATTCTCCCCCCCTGAGTTCCCCCCCCATGTGCCCACACCTGCCCCGCCAGTGCTCACCTGCTTAGCGATGACGCGGTACTTCTTGAAGTCCCTGGGCCCCAGCTGGTCATCGCGGGTGAGGCGCGAGACCTTGACCCCGGGGTGCTGCTCCTTCACCATCTGGGAGCAGAAGCGCTGCAGGACCCCGGCCACGCCCTTCCCCCGCTCCCAGGGGGCCACGCGGAGCCCCTCCACAAGGGCCGTCTCTCCCGCATCAACAATGCAGACGGACTGGAGTCCGATCTGGGCGCGGGTTGGAGGGTGGTGGGAAGAGAGCAGAGAGAGTTAGTTCTTAGGGTGCTGGATGGGCTGCCCGCAGCCTGTAACTGGAAAAGAAAGTGTGCTGTTAATTAAACAAAGCAGGTGTGGAGTGGGGGAGGGGGACAGTGGGTTGGGGTGAGGAAGGAGGCAGCAGAGAGGAAGGGGGAGAAGGGGCAGCTTTTCACAAGTCTTGGCACATCATTAAGCAATCACAAAATATTTCAAAGGGGGAGAGAGAGATTGAGAGGCAGAGAGAGAGAGAGAAACAAAGGCAGCGGGAGGAGGAGGAGGAGGAGGAGCAGCGATTACAAGTACGTAGTAGCAAGATCACAGAGTAAGCATCATACTAGTACCATTCGGACGGGCAGGGCCCTTTATTGCTACGGGGTCTCAAGAGCAGAGATACACAAAGAGGGAGACATTTATTTGGGCAACGGGTGTCCTGAGGCCGAACTGCGTCAGGATTTAGGATCCGCGCTCCAGCAGCCCCGTCACGGTCCTCCTCCGAGGGAGCCCCACCGCCTTCTTTGACGGGGGCCTGATCCCCCACACACCTACGTGAATAAAATCCAGCGAAAATCATTTGGTTTTTATCCATTGCCTTCTTTCAAAAGAAAAAAAAGAAAGAAAGACAAAGGAGAGAGAGGAAGAAAAGCAGAGAGGAAGAAAGAGGCCAGAGCGAAGCTGCAAACAAAGAATCCCGCGAGAGGTCAGGGGAGGGGGCAACGCTGCACCAGACCTGGTGGGAGGGGGATGTTTGGGGCCCCGGGCCTCCTTCCCTGTCCGGGGCTGGCGTCCGCAGATCACCGGAGCCTGTGGGGATTTTATTCCTCAGAGAATGCCAGAAAGCAGCCTGAGGCCTCCTCCAACAGCTGGGGCCTCCTGCAAAGCCGCATGCTGACGGGAAGGCCCAGGGCTGACGCGCCATGCACCCCTGATGCCCCCCTTGGCTCACCCCACAAAGGGCGGCTGGAGCAAGTATCACCCCAGGACAGAAGTGGGAAGCAGCTCCCCCCATGTTGCCCACCATATAGGGGAATCTCTGCCACAAATGACATCCTGGTGAATTCTGACAGGAAGCGGTCCCCCACCCAGGAGGATCGGGGCAGAGCTACACTTTGGGCCAGCCTACTGAGGGGGAAGGGTTGACACACACACACACACACACACACACACACAGGTTAGGCCCCCAGGCTAGGCCCCTGCGACAGACATGCTGGCTGTGGTTCTCCAGGAGGGTTCCCTCCCCAACTGCCTCTCCCCAGGCGGGCCAGAAAGGGCCAGCCGGAGCCCTCGGGGCCAGAGGGCCACACCCTATACCAGCGCCAGCATTACACTTGCAAGTGCAGCAGGCTCACCGGTCCGTTTCCAGTTTCCCCAGCAGCCCCAAATCCCTCACCCCTGATCAGAGGCAAGAGAAGAATGGAAAAGGAAGAGAGGGCTGGGGGGCATAACGAAGCCTTCCCATCACCACCACCTGTTAGTGGGGTACAGAATGAAAGGGGAGGTTCTCCAACCCCAACCCCCTGCAGGATGCTGCTGTGGAGCAGTGGGGAAGGGCTGGGGCTGCCAATCCATGGCCTTCCGCAGGAGAAGGACCAGTTGGGTCGAGAGACTCGTTGCCCCTCTCCAAGACAGGATCGGCACCCCAGCATCACTGCCTGGTTCTTGCCTGAGCCTAGACGGGGTTGGGCAAATGCAGCTGCCCAGCTGCTTTTCAGTGCTCCTAGGAGGGTTCCAGATTCCTCCCTCTCTGCCTTCCGATATTCCTGGTGCACTTCCCACTGACTTGGGCTGGTTAGGGGGAGCTATCACTGCTGCCTCCACCTCTCCAGTGGGCTTCCAGACTTCCCACAGAGTCCTTGAAGGGCAGAAAGTGCCTCTGGCTGTCCAGATAGTTGCTCCGGCCCCTGGGCTTGAACTTTGCAGCTGCACATCCATTTCCAGCCTGCTATATCACAGATACTGTCTGGGGTGACAATAAACTAGGAGGAGTAAAACCATGTGTAGGCCACCTTTTGGCTAAAGGATTGCCCACCCCCAGCCTCAAGGAAGCTCCATCCTGGCTGAGGCACCCACCTTCCAAGCCTGCCTGTTGTCTCAGGGACAGCCCAGGGCAGTTTCGCCCCAGCAATTCCCCCATCCTGGATCTGGTCACTGAGTGGAGAGAACATCTGGCTGCTCCCTTGACTCTGCAGAGCCTTGCTTGAGAGAATCTGGCTCTTTCCCCTTAGAAAACTCCAGCCACAGCACAGACACACACACCTGCACAGGAGGGCCAGTCCTGCCTCCTCTGAGAGCCCAAGGCCTCCAAATGGAGAGGAAGCCTGGTCCCAACCCCTCTCGATCAGCTGCTTTTACCTGGAGAAGTCATTCTGCCCAGGATCTCCCCACTGAGCTCAAAGTGCAAAAGCAGGAGGCAGAATCCTGCACTTTCCTGGAGGCTCAGTGAAAGCAAGCCACCACGGCCTCCACTAGCCTGCCTGCCCTTCCTCATTCACAGCCTTAGGCCTCTTGCGGGGCTCTGCCCTGCTGTGGTTTGGGGGGCTACGCTTAGGCCCCAGGGAGGCTGGGTGTCACAGGCCTTCTTCCTTCCTGCAGCCCAACCCAATGTATTCCCAGGGAAGCTTCCTTCTCAGTGGGGGGCCGGGCAGCCTCGGCACACCTGGTCACATCCCCCCAGCTCCATAGCAGTATCCATAGATGATCCCCGCTGCTCTGGTCTCCCCTATGAGGGGTTTCACCCTCCCCCCTCCCCCCCGCCAGAGGTTCAAGCAAGAGGGGGCAGGGCGGGCCAGTGAGTAAGCAGAGGACGCTGGCACCCCCGGATCCTCACCACAGCTCCATTCTTCTTGGCCAGGATGACAGTGCGGTTGGGCTCCCGGATCCAGGCATGGTAGCGGCTGGGGAGGTAGTCAAGGCCACCGTAGATGCCCCTGGAGATGGCCAGAACCTCCTCAAACTCCTCCTCTGTGGCCACCGTGAACTCCAGCGGCGAGTCGGCTGTGCCAGGGGGGCCCTCCAGCTTCATGGCTACACAGGACACAGAGCGGCTGCAGGGAGACAAACCTACATGAACACCACCAGGGAGCGGGGGGAGGGCTGGGCAGATGGGTGAGGAGCCACATAGGAGGGGCTCCAATTTCCTGAGGCCTCTGAGAACAAGCCAGTCAGAGAGGGAGGGAGAGGGAGGCGGGCAAAGGGGGAGCACGGGGCAGCAGTGGGAGGGGGGACTCCAGTCAACAGCCGGCTCTGGGCAGAACAAATGAAGAGCCTCAGATACGATCAGTCGGTCGGTCCCTAGCACCCCTGCCCTGTTCTCAGTTGGAGAAGGAGGCTGTCCAGCGAGCTTGGCTTGACCTTTCCACCAGGCACAGGCCCTCCTCTGCACCTGCCCTTCGGCAGACTGGGCATGTGGGCACCCAGGGATGCCAGGGCCTCTTTGGCAACCGCACCCAGGCTTTTGGGCAGAGGGCTTTGGGGGCGAAAACTACAAGAGGTGACCAGGCAGCACAAATGGGGGAGAGCCAATAAGACAGCTGAGTCAAGCAGGGTTCTCTGGAGCCTGCAGAGGAGATCTTTTCTGCTGCCCCCTCCAAAGGAGTCTCCAATGGTGGTAAAGAAGTGCCTCCACTTCCAAGATGTGACCAAGCTGCTAACTCATTCTTTCGACAGAGGTGGACCTCAGCCACCTGGGGCTTTTATGGGTCACAACCAGTGCTTGGAACGGTGCCTGGAAATGATCCGGTAGCCAGAGGAGCTCTTATAACCAGCGAGTCATGTTCTGCTGGTAACGGGAGATGCTCCTCCAGTGGACTTGTAATCGGCTCCAGTCAACAGCCTTGCAGCTGCAGTTTAGACCAGCCAACAGTTTCCAAACACATTTCAAAAACAGCTCCAGGTAGAGCTTCCAACAGCAGGCCAGCAAGGATGCAGTCAAGCCATGTGCTGGCACCGCCATACCGGGCAGCTCCAGGAGTGGGCATGGCTGGCACATGAGCTTGAACTGTGGTGCAGAGGCTCTGCAGGCATGAAACCCAGTCTGGTTCCGGGGGAGCCTCCTGCACTTCTGGGGATGGAGAACTGGCTGACTCCCCTGACCTGCCTTTCAGCCAACCAGAAGCACCTCTGTTTCTCCAGACTAAGCTTCAGCTTGCTTGCCCTCTCCATTTCTGATGTTAGTAAAAAAATAAAAATAAAAGTTTTCTGATATTATAAGTGAGCAAGCAAGCAAGAAAGTTGAGTGTCACCAACACACCCAACCATACACACACACACACCCCTTCAAGTGTCACTTCTCCCAACTAAAAGGTATGACAGGCCAGTGGGAATTCTGGATTACAACAGGGGCGGAAAGCTTTTAAAATCCAGGAATCAACAAATAAGTAGATCTCCTGGTTGGACAGTTTGTCCTTTACTGCCTTGAATAAAGGCAGAATTGGATGTCAAAACAAACTCTTCATTGCTGCTCTGCCAAAACTGGACTTGTGAAGAAGCTTGTTTTCTCTGAGGTAGTCAAGGAGCAAAAACTGAAACGCATTTTTAAACCAGAACAAAAGAAACACAATTCAGTGTCCATCATAATTAATATTACAAGAAGAGAGGGGTTCCCTCAGGCTTCGGGGGCGCATTTTCCAACTCTCAGCAGAACAGCATCACCCAAAGCAAGGCAGTGCTCTCTGGACTGGCACCGGCTTACAAACTGTTGGCGGCCGGCTCATGGAGAGTTTCCAAGCACAAATACGGCGCCAATCTATCATAGAATCATAGAAATGTAGAGTTGGAAGAGACCACAGGGGCCATCCAGTCCAACCCTCTGCCATGCAGGAACACCCTCAAAGCACTCCCGACAGATGGCCATCCAGCCTCTGCTTAAAAACCTCCAAGGAAGGAAAAGACTCCACTACACTCCGAGGCAGCAGATTCCACTGCCGGACAGCCCTGACTGCCAGGAAGTTCTTCCTGAGGTTCAGGTGGAATCTCCTTTCCTGCAGCTTGAATCCATTGCTCCTTGTCCTGGTCTCTGGAGCAGCAGAAAACAAGCCCTCTCCCTCCTCTACATGGCATCCCTTCAAATATTTAAACGTGGCTCTCCTGTACCCTCTTCACCTTCTCTTCTGCAGACTAAACATACCCAGCTCTCTAAGTCTATCCTCATAGGGCTTCATGGCTTCCAGGCCTCTCACCATTTTGGTCGCCCTCCTCTGGACTTGCTCCAGCTTGTCAATATCCTTCTTGAATTGGGGTGCCCAGAACTGGACACAAGATTCAAGATGGGGTCTCACCAAAGCAGAGTAGAGTGGTACCAGTACCTCCCTCGATCTAGACACCATACTCCTATTGATCTATTGATCTATTGATCTATGGCACACTCTGGGGAAAAAATGAGTTGCTCATCTCCCCCTCCAACATCCACCAGACCACTTTAGGAGCAGTGGTTCAGAGGCAATAAAACCACCA
The DNA here is from genome assembly GCA_948474755.1 of Ctenosaura bakeri. NCBI lineage: Eukaryota > Metazoa > Chordata > Lepidosauria > Squamata > Iguanidae > Ctenosaura > Ctenosaura bakeri. The sequence goes on from CAOLHI010006261.1 coordinate 6,059, forward strand.
GGAGGTGAGAGTCACCCAGAATTAAACCTGCCCACACAACCCATACCTTTGGCCCAAACACAGCCAACACTTTGCCAAGGTATAATTTGGGACACACACACCCGGCACAAGTCAGAGGTGTGGTGCACCTTAGGAAATTTATGCCTAAGGAATGAACGCCTTTCTTGCATCTGCCAAAGGTGGGGGGAGAGATTGGAAATGGGGCACACCCAAACCTCCCCCTTCACCAACCCAATGCATGACTACAAATTCAGAGAAGTACCAAAAGGAGCCCCCATTTATTCCAGGGAAGGGACTTCATCTTAGTTTTGGATAACTAGAAAACCACTTCTCTCCCTACATGAGTGCACACACCCATAAAAGTACGTCCCTCCCAAGCCCCTTTCTCGCTACAAACTTTGCAGGCATGGGCACCCCACACAGGGCTAAAATCTGGGAGTAAAGAGGCAAGAATTCTGTTCTGGTCATTTAGTTGGGGGGGAGCAGAAGCTACGGAGTTTCCACTGGGCCCCTCGTAGTGGCAAAGAGAGAACAACTGGACAGCTACACAAGCCTCACCTTAGCCAACAGGTGAAATTTGCCACCCCCTCGATGCTCCCCTCTGCCCCTTCTCCACCCACATCCTACCCCTTCCCAGCCCGCATCACCTCCACACTCTGCAAATGCTCCGGCTGCACTTCCCAAATCGGCCCTCTCCATTCTTGCAGCCACAGGTCATGATGTAAAGTTCAACACGGGAGAGAGGGGCAAGGCCTGCTGTATGGGTCTTGTCTAACAGGGTGTGCCGCTCACTGGAATGCTGCCACTTGTGGTGCGGGTGGCACCATGGCCCAGCCTGACTCTTCCTTTACCCAGGTTCCAGCTGCAGACAAAACCCAGGACAGTCAGCATGGGGGTGGGAGTTAGAGGTGAGGGGTTCTGTTTCCTCCACTTGAGCGGCTGGGTCAGGGAACAGCTGAGCAGACTCCTGTTGTGGAAACTTGCTTTGAACAAGCGCTGTCTTTGGCCAAAAGACTCAGAGATTTCCTCCTCTCCCCCCCGAAGGCTTCTTCCACCAGCTGTGCTCCTCTGGCACACAGAAACACCCACTCACCTGTGGCATTGCCCTCCTACCACTAAGAACTATCACTGGCCCTGCTGTAGTGACCCCCCCAAGTCAAGCTAGCCCCTGTGCCCAGCGCCTTTCCTTTGCTTCGTTTGGTGCTGGCATAAACTGTCATCCATCTGGGGGGTCTTTGGCTTTGAGAAGGGGGGCACAGGGTCTGCAGCGGCCTGGGAAAAGAAAGATGTCCTTCCTCGGCCCAGGCAGGCTTTCCATCTGAGGTGTTTCTGGCATCATGTTTCCCGGTACCCAGGTGCAGGTGGAGGCAGGCAGCCATGAATATTCCATGGGATGCAACCTGAGGCCTCTTCAGGCTGTGGGCATGCAGGGGCTGGGCACTAGCCCAGGGAAACCAGGCTGGGAAGAGAGAGTCAGCAAAAAGAGGACAAGCCTGGGATTGGCCGAGGTTCCCACAAAGCCCAGGCACAAGCAGAAGGAAAGCAGGTGCCTGTACGGGTCCCAGAAAACTGAGGATCTCCCTCCCCACACTGCAGGAAGGGTTTCATTGGCGGCCAAACTCAGCCTCTCTCCCCGCCCCAGCTCCCTCTGCCCCATTTCCTCCACCAGGCCTTGGCCAAGAACAGCCCAGCTCCTATCAAAATGGAATGGTTTCTGCTCACATGCAGACACAGCCCATCTCCTGCCCCTCAGAAGGCTGGAGGGAGAGCCTCTCACAACAGCCCCTCCCCAAGCAGCAGCAGAAGCCACCCCCCAGGCCCAGAGGCGTGGGGGGGTGGGAGGAAGGAGGGCTGCTACAGGGCTGTCTCTGGCAAAGACCACCAATAAGGCCTGATTCTGAGGGACTTTCTCTGCAAAAGGGCATGAGAAGCACTGACTGCCCCACAGCTCTGCTTCACAGAGCATCACCAGTTTGGCACCAGAACCTGCCTTGAGCCCAAGGGACAAAATGGCATAGCAGCACCTTTTGGGGCAGGGTGTGGTGTCTTTCTCTCTCACATGCACACGCAGAGGGCAGTGGGAGTCTCCCCCGCTCACAAGGGGCTGCCAGAGACCTTCCTGATTTGAGCGCTGTTCCCCCCAGCCCACTCCTCCTGCCACGCAAAAGCCCACTTCAGAGCCTTTCTGCTGCTAATGTGCCCCATTGAGTGTAGGAAGGGCCATGTCATTAATATCCCCCTGGGAGGAAAGAAACAGGGGGCCTGGACCGCGAGGGGCCAGGCTGCCCATATCCTGGGATGCCCCTTTCATCATCTGGGGGACGGAGAACTGTTGTGAGGGGATGCAGGGGGACAGAGGCCAAGGGAGAGATATGGTTTGGAACCCACTGCCCTCCCACTCTGCCCCTGACCTTGGACCTGCTTTCCACAGGAGCGGGGAGGAAAGAGGCCCCCGCCATTACCAGTGAAATCCAGGTAGCGAAATCCAGGTCAGGTCTCCTGCAGGGCTCTATGTTTAGACGGAAGAGGCCAGTGGGGGGGGGCACCTGCCACCAGCCCAGAAATGAACAGGAGCAGGAAAGGGGGACACAGGACATGCGACCCCCTCAACTGGGAGAGGCGGGCTCCTCCTCCAAGATGCAGGCAATGGGGCTCCCCCAGTGCTTTTCCTGGTCCCCCTGCTCCCAAGGTCACTTCCTGGGGGGGGGCGGCATTCAGCACAGGGGTCCACTGGGGCCACCGAGGGAGGGTGAGATGGCAAACATGTCTGTACTCCAGAGAAGGGCCCAGAGGCACAAGCTGCTGGAAAGCCAGGCCATGTGGCCGCCCCCCCCCTGTCCATCTCACCTGTCCCCATCCTCCCAGTGCTTCTCCAGGCCACCAGCCCCCGCAGTGACACAAAAGTCTTTTGGCCCCCTATCTCCCTTTTACCTCTCAAGAGAAGTCGTCCTCTCTCCTTCCCCCCATTATCGTTGGGAGAGTGATGGGCTCCAGAGTCAGGGAGCAAAGTCAGAACAGCCTCAGGATGCACCGCATCCAAGGTACAGACCCACACCACCCTTGGGAGGCCCCCAACAAACCTCCTCACCCCACATCCAGTATCACGGGGGTCACTGCCACTACCTGAATGGGGAAAACTGGGGCGGGGGAGAAGGATGAACTAACTCCCGGAGGCAGAACCCCCAGTTTGTGCAGAGGGAGAATTGTGCAAGGTTTAAGTTGGGGGGAGGGCACCGACCGCGGAGTGGGATACACAGCAGCCAGCCCCCCTCCATGGGGCAGCGACGCCTTCTGGCGCCCTTGGCGTGACCTCCGCCTGCCCCCCCGCAACATTCCTCCTCTCGCCCCCCCCCAGGACGATCACGGGCTCCTCATCAGTGACGATCAATCGTCAATCTCCATTGATCTGCCTTAACCAGAACCTGCCAGGATTGGGATGGAAATTAACCGGGGGGTCCAATTAAAGCCATCGCTCGCACCGCCCCATCCCAGGACCAGCCAGCTCCCCCTCCCCCCTCCCCCTGAACCAGTTCCACGCGAGGCAAACGACCCCTTTTGCGGGGGAGGAAGCGGTCACAAGGCTCTGGCGGCTCCCCCACATCTAACCAGCCTGAAAACCAGGGTGAAAACGGGGAGGGGGGAAGGAGACGAACCAGCCTTGCCTCTTCCAGCGGTGCCGACGACCCCCCCCAGTCACATGCCAGCCCTATAAATAGAAAGCGCAAGGCGGCGGCGGCGGCAAAGCAACGCCAGTCCTTTCCCAGGAAAATGAGGGGGGGGGAATCCGGGACCCAGCTGCGATTCTCTCTCCGCCCCGCGTCCAGAAGAGAGCATCCCCGGGGCCGGTGAAAGCCTCCGCTCGCCTCCTCCCCAAGAGCCGCTTCCGACCCCTCCCCAGACGCTTCACGAAAGGAGCTCCTTCGGGGGAGGGGGCGAGGGGGTTACTCTGGAGAGGGAAGCGTGACCGAGGAAGGGCCGGAAATGGCTCCCCCTCCTTTAGCCCCGAAATCTCAGCGGGGGGTTGATGCCAAAAGGGTGGGAGGGGGGAGGAAGGACGACCCCCACAATCCAGCAGGGGCCCGAGAGGGCCGCGGGGGCACCTTTGGGGGCCGAGAAGGCTAAACGCGCCCCGCTTTTGTCTCTTTCCGCCGGGGGGGGAGGAAGGCGTTCAGGCGCCGCCAGGCTTCTGCGGGGCGGGGGCTCTTAACTGGGGCAAACGCCCTACGGGGAGCGCCCGGGAGACTCGGGGGAGGGCAGAGGGACGGAGGTCCTGCCCGAAGGCTCCCTCCCGCCCCCCACAGCTGCGACCCCTCCCCCGTCTCTCAGCCGCAGAGGAGATGCTCTCCAGAGGCCCTCCCGCCGCCTGTCGGGGCAGCTCCCTCGCCCCCTCCGAGGGAAGAGGGGGGAGAGCGATCGTGGCGGGGGGCCGTCCGCCGCCGCCGCCCTCCCCGGCCCCCTCCCCCGCTCTCTTTGGGTCCGGGTCATTCTCGGCCGATGCCGGGGAACGGCCGGCCCCAGTACCTGCGGCACCGACGGGGCGGGCGCGGCGGCGCGGGAGCGACGGGTCCTTCCTTCCCGGCCGGCGGGTCGCTCCTCCGTTCGGGGCTGCGCGCGGAGGCTCGTCCTCCCCCTCCCCCGACCGCCTATAAAGGTGGAGAGGCGCCCCGCCCACTCCCCGCAGGCCCCGCCCCTTCCCTCGGTGGGGGGGCCGAGCGCTCCGAGGAGAGGCGTCGGGCGGGGGGAGGGCGTTTGGGGACAACGAGGGCGGCGGCGGCGGGGACCGGGCGAAGGGGACGCGCAGCCCTCCCGCGCCCCGCGCCGTCCGGCAGCAGCAGGCAAAGCGCCCACGTGGCCACGCCGGGCGGGGAGCCCCGCGTCGTTGTTCAGTCGCCAGCCCCGGCCGCCGGACTGGCAGCCTCCGGCGCCCGCAAATTGGGGCGGCCCCTCTTTCTTTGGCCTTTGGAAAAAGCCGCCCCCATGCTCAGAGCGAAAGTGGAGGCCACCCAGCACCCTTGCCCGCAGCCCCCCCGTACGCCGGGCCCAAAGAGCCCAGCTCCCCCTTCTCGAGGGGGGCCACCGCCTCTGGCCACGGAGGGGACGAATCTCTGCCCGCGGACTAGTAGCCACCAGTTGCCTCTGACTCAATTCCTCTTTAAAGCCACCGGGGTTCACAGAATCATACAGCTGGAAGAGATGCAAGGGGCGTCGAGTCCAGCCCCCCTACCATGCAGGAAGCAAAGCAATCCCGAAAAATGGCCGTCCAGCCTCCGTTTAAAAGTCTCCAAAGAAGGGGACTCCAACACACCTTCACTGAGGCAGCAGTGTGGTCCACTGCCAAACTACTCTTACTGTCAGAAAGTTTTTCCAAACCTTTAGCTGGAATCTCTCCTCCTGACATTTGATGCCATTGCTCCGTGTCCCAGTCTCTAGAGCAGCAGAAAACAGACTTGCTCCATCCTCCATACGAGATCCCTTCCAATATTTAAGCATGGCTGTCACGTTGCTTTTTCTTCTCTTCTCCAGGCGAAACATCCCCAACTAGGGCTTCATGGTTTCCAGGCCTTCAACCATTTTGGTCACCCCCACTCCCCTGGACACGTTCCAGCTTGTCAATATCCTTCTTGAATAGTGGCCCCCAGAACTGGAGACAGTAATCCAGGTGAGGTCGGTCCAAAGCAGACTAGAGTGATATCGTCACTTCCCTTGACCTAGACGCTATACTCCTATCGATTTAGCCTAGAATCACATTGGGGTTTTTAGCTGCCACATCACACTGCTGACTCACGTTCAGCTTTTGGCCTACTGAGACTCCTAGATGTTTTCACATGCACTGTGGTCAAGCTAGGTGTCACCCATCCTATATCTGTGCATTTCATTTTCATCTGCTCAAGTTAAGTACCTTCCTCCTCTTCCTGTTGAAATTCATTTTGTTAGTTCTGGCACATCAGTTAAGGTAATCTGTTAAGGTAATTTTGAATTCAGCCACCACTCTGTCTGGTGGCAGTGAGTTCCACAGTTTAACTCTGGGCTTTGTGAAAGGGGTCCTTCCTTTGGCCCATCTTGAACCTCCTCCTGTTCAGATTCCGTAGGCGTGCCACGGGCCTCCTCCGGGCTGCTGTGTTGTCCTTCCAGGGGAGAAGGACACAGCCCTCCCGCTTCGTCCACCTTCAACACCTTGTGTGCCTCCGCGGAGTCTCCCTCTGATACGCCTTCTACAGGGAAGACATGTTCAAGAGCCCTTCTGCTCTGGGTTCCAGCACAGAAGGAAGCCACTTCTGATTTCCCACTGCCTTGAGACGTCTCCCAGGGCAGGCAGACGCGGCTGGCCCTCCCCGACGGGGCTCCAGGTTGTGTCCAGGCCTGGCTGTCTCTCGGCCGTCCCGCCCGGTGCCAGAAACAGGAAACGGGGCATTGCAGTGGGTGCCTCAAAGCACTTAGGCCATTTCTGCACTAGGCTGTTATAGCGCTATAGCGGCCCCTCCCTGAACTGCAAACTCCAGGATTCCATAGGATGTTGAAAGTGGAATGATAGCGCTATAATAGTCTAGTGCAGAAATGGCCTGAGAGAGAAAGAGAGATAGAGAGCGCTCTGGCTGACCTTTGAAAAGCCTTCATAGGGTTGCCACTCATCCCAGAAAACAGGGGAAACCTCATACTCGAGGGACTAAAAAATGTCCCACCAGTTGTGGCCAGTTGATGCAGCCTGTCCTGGGTTCCCCAAAGGCGGCGGCATGGGGAAGGCCCTGGGCACGAGTGCGCTGGTGCACCAGGGGGCCCAGAAGGCAGGAGGGCAAGGAGGGAGCCCAGAAGGAGAACGTCCGGCCTGGGCCCTGTTTGGCGAGTGGGGCAACGCAGCTTGAGCTGAGGGCCGGTGGCCAGTGGATCTCTCCTTCCGGGAAATGCACTTCCCTCCCCTGCAGGAGCACCGAGGGAGGAGAGAGGGTGGGCGCGTTCAGAAGAAGCACTGGTCCTGCAGAGGAGGGAAAGGGCACTTCCTCCATGCCTTCCTCGAAAGGAGCATGCGGCCCTCAGGCTCCAGGCGCCAATGATTTTGGGAAAGAGCGAAATAAATTGTTCTGTAGACCCGCCTCCCCTTCACGACCTTCCCTTGGGAAGTCCTGGTGCTTGAGGGGTCTCGGCATGCTACCCCACGGAGTGTTATGAAGCCTCCTTCCTCTGCGTTGCCTCCTAACGGATAAGGATATCCTTATCCATTAGGAGACAACGCATAGGAGCAACGCCTAACAAATATTTCAATATTTATATAAATATTTCAGTATTTAAATCTTGAATTAATTCTTGAGGGTCCTCAGTAACAAATTATATATACTCCCCACTCTGCCAGGCAGGGACCCCCCCCCACAGAAGCACTCCTGGAAGACCCCCACCCAGCAGAGTCCACCTGCTCTGCTCTGAGGAAATCCATTTCACTGTCAAACCATGCCCACAGTAAAGGATTTTTTTCCTAATGTTTGGGTGGAATCTCTCAGTTGTTCCTCTTACGGCTTGGTTTCCAGATCTTTGGCCATCTTTGTCATGTCTGGACACTTTCAGCTATCAATAATCCTTGAGCGGTGGCGCCCAGAACTGGAAGTGGGATTCCTGACCAAAGCAGAAGCCAAGGGACCACTTCCTCCGTTGATCTGGACACCGTGCTCTTGCGGATGCAGCCCAGAACTGCATTGGCCTTTTTGGCCACTGCATCACACTGTTGGCTCATGTTGAGCTTCAGGTCCACTAAGATCCCAGACCCTTTTCACACCTACTGCTTTGGAGGCTGGTGTTATCCGTCCTATCTTGGTGCCCTTAATTTTTTTCTTCCTTAAATGTGGTACCTTTCATTTTTCCTGTTGGAATTAGGCAGTGTGGGTGGGGGTCATGTCTTGCCTCCTTTTCCCCTACCTGACTCCAGGGCTGCCCCCACCGTGCCGAGAGGCAGGCGGAGCCAGGAGGACGCAGCTCTTTCCAGTGGGGGGGCATGTCGGGGGCCCGGCCTCTGTAGAGACCCCCCCGCGCTCCTGGGGATTTGAGGACCCTTTTCGCGCCTCTCCGAGCTGGCCTCCTGCCCCGCTGACAGTTTCCTGGGTTTAGGGGCTGAGCTATTCTCGGCGCCCCCGCCTTTATCCTGCTTTTCCATTTCGGCTCATCGCGCTCTTCCCCTGTTGCCCTCTTGACTGTTCATACCACTTTCAGAGGGTCATCAAGAAACAGAAGGAAACAGCCCGCAGGAGGTCTCTTTCCGAACTTCCCCGCGATGTTCCCAGTTGCCCCCCACCTCGGCCTCTCCGGCCCCCTCCCCGGCCTTCCTGCCCCGACCTCGCTGACGTCCTGCGCCGATCCTGTCTGCTTGCGCGCTCCCTGTGACACCCGGGTCTCCCTCCCCCGTCTTGAAGGGGCTTTTTCCCCGGCCCCACATGGGCTCCGTCTTCTGGGTCCCGGATGTTTGCGGGTGACGGGGGCGCCTCTCCTCAGGAGACACCACTAGGCTGCCCCCCCTTTTGGAGGCCGGACCCGCGCGGCTGCGCTTCCTTTCGCAAGAGGAGGGTCAGCCTTGTCCCCCCCACACACACACCCCGAAAGAGCCGGCCTTCAGCCGCCAGCCCAGCAGAGATCTCTGGAGTCGTCGGAGGAGCCAGGCTCGCACGCGGACCTCGTGGCGCAACGGTAGCGCGTCTGACTCCAGATCAGAAGGCTGCGTGTTCGAATCACGTCGGGGTCAGGGCGGTTGAAAAGCTCCCCGAAGTGGGGCTGTATTTTGCAACGGGGCCAGGACGCAGAGCTGCTCTCTTTTTGTGCACCCCCCTCCCCAAACGCGGCAGCCCGTTTCAGCACGGGGTGGGCACGGAGGAAAACGCCACTTGACGGAGATGTACATGCTCAGAGGCACCCTGCCCTTCGGACCGACCGGCGGGGGGAAGAGCGCGGTTACGCAAGGACGCCCCACAACCCACTTCTGGGGACTCCCCCAACTCGGCTGCGAGTAAGGCAAGCGGAGCCGGGCCGGGGGGGGGTGGAGATCCACGGGGGCGAATGGCCCCGCTCCCCACCGCGCTGTGGGTGGCCCCCGACCCGGTTCTCCCCGCGCTGGGAGGAAGTAATTGGCACGGGCGAAAAGCAGGGCAGCGCGTGAAAGGGGGCTGCACAATCCTCGCCCCCCGCGCCGGAGTCCCTGACAAAAGCCTCATTTAATCTCCACGTGTGGCCTGAAAAATCCCTCCCTCTCCCGGCCAAAGCCGGCTCCAAGCGGCCCCTCATTAAAATCAGGCAGCGGCCCGGAATGAAACGAGCTGGGTGGCGAGAGGGGGAGGAGGCGGGGGGCTGGGGGCGGGGTGGGGGGCAATTAACTCTCCAGGCAGCGCCCACCCTACTCCGAGGGAAGGGAGAAGGGAGCGAAGGCAGAGTTCCCCCCTCCTTCAATTGGCTCCCCAGGAAGGGAAGGGGAAGGAAGGAAGGGGGTCCCTCCATCTTGCCTGGCCCCCGCCCGTCCTTCCTCCCTCGCCCTGCTCGCCCTTCCAGCTCCACGAACGCCGACTAAGAGTCACTGTAGGCTCCTCGGGGCAGCCCCTCTCGGAACGCCCGGCCAGGCTCCCCCTCCCTCGCCTCATCCCCACCGCACGAAGCGCGCCCCGAGAGAGAGCCGTGGGACGGGGTCGCCCTTCTCTCCGCCCCACCGGCTCTTCCGTCGCCCGGCCGCCAAGACGGGCGCGCCTTCTTCAGCGGTCCGGGCCGGGATGCGGCTCCCGCGCCCTCCCGCCTTCCCCTCCACCCGAAGTCCGGTCCGCGTCTTGCCCGGCCTCCCGCCGCCTTCGCAGCGAACAGCCCCGGCTGCCGGAAAACCCGGCCGCGCGAGGCGCCGTGGCTTAGTTGGTTAAAGCGCCTGTCTAGTAAACAGGAGATCCTGGGTTCGAATCCCAGCGGTGCCTTCCCCGGAGGGGGGAGCCGCCCTTCCAGCTTTTCTGCCGGAAAACAAGTCACCGGGACCTGGTTCCCCTGCACCCACCTCCGCTTTTGCCGGGGGGCGAGCGGGGAGGGAGCGCCGCGCGGGGCTACGGGAGGGAGGGGCGGCCGCGGCCTTTCCCGCGGATTCCGCCCCCCCTCTCTGGCGCCCACCTGCGCGCGGGGGACGGGGAGGCCTCCGGGCGCGCAGACCCAGGCTCCGAGGCCGGCGATCGTTCTCCGCGAACAGCACGCCCTAGTGCCCCCTTCCGCGACCCCCACCGGCCCGCCTGCCTCCCCGCCAAGTCCTAAGTTGCCCTCCTCGTCCTGTAGCAAACGCCCAGCCGCCCTCCTTTCTGCAGAGAGCGCTACAGGCGGTCCAAAGCAAGCCCCCTGGCACCCCCCCGCGTCCAGCTTCCCCGTGGCCGGAGGCCGTCGGCCCCGCCCGCCCCTTTCCAAAGCAGCCTCCTCCCGTTGAGCGCCGCCCTGCAGAAAAGCGGGAAATGGAATGGCATGGGAAACAGGCCTCCAAATATCACGGGGGTGTATCCCGAGCAGATTTTCTGTCAGATCCCCCTAGCGCCCATAAACCTCCCCCCGCCCATACATAGCCACAGGGTGGGAGAGTACTTGGCTCAGCAGTACTGCGTGGGGAAAGGACCGTGGAATCATTATTGATCAGAAGCTGAACATGAGCCAGCAGTGTGATGCTGCAGCAAAGAAGTTGGATGCTATCTTAGCCTGCATTAATAGAAGCCTAGTTTTCAAGTGGAGGGAAATAGCAGTCCCCCTGCCATCTGGAGTCCCGCGATTCATTCTGGGTGCCTCCCTTAAGAGAAGACTGAGGGGCGACATGATAGCCCTCCTTAATTGTCTCAGAGGCCGCCACAAAGAGGGTGCTGCCCCAGAGGGTAAGACCAAGCTTTAAGTGGCAGGAGGGCAGGTGCGGGTTGAACGGTCTTAGCAGGATCTTTTCGAGAGAGCGAGCGCTGGGCAACGGACCCCTCGCCTACAGAGGCGGTGTTGGGGGCCTCCTTCTGCCTCTGGACAGCTTCAAAAGGAGGCTGGACAGCTCCCTGCCGCTGGGGCGCTTTAGCTGGAGACCCCGCACTGAGCAAGAAGTTGGGCGTGATCGCCCCGGGGACTCTTTCAGCTCTGGGCTTCCACGATTCCATAAAGCCAGGGGTCCCGCAACACCCCCGCTCCGCCCTCAAGATCCACGCCCCGGAGTCACGATTTTCTCACGCCTCCACCGGGTCCGGGAACGCGAATGGGACACTCGCGCGCCGGAGGTGCTTGAGCCGGACTGTTTCCTCACCTCCGGGCCAGCCGGTGACACCCCTCGGGAGCCGCTGAGGCGGTTGAGGGAGCCCCGAGGACTCCGTTCCCCGCACCCTCCGGCATTGGGGGTCAGCTCCGCTTCCTGGCCGTTCTGTGCGTCCGGCCCTCCCTCCTTTTCCGCTCCGCTGGACCGCTGGCTCCGTTCACCAGCGGGTTTGGGGAGAGCTGCTGGGGCGGGGGCAGAGCGGGGAGAGCGGGCGCGTCACCCTGAAACCACAAAGGCGGCAGGACACGCGGGAGGTCGAGCAGGGGCGCATTTTATTGTCCCTGGAGCGCCGCGGGGCCAAGGGCGGAGGAAGCAGGGGGGTGCCGTGCTGGCCGTGCCCCCTTCCGCACTCCCCTGCCCGAGTCCGGCTGCGGCCCCCCCCACCGGCAAGGGCCGCCCCTGCTGGCGGGGCTCTGGCGGGCGAGGTCTCCTCCTCCTCCTCCTCCTCCTGGCGAGTGCGGGGCGGGGGCTAGGCGACGAGGAGCTGCGCAGAGTCCGGGAGGCCGCAGCTGCCCTTGTGGGCGTCGAAGAGCTCCCGCAGGGCCTCCACGTAGAGGGCGTGGAAGCGGGCCACCTCCTCCTCCGTGGGGCTCGGGCGCCGCGGGACGGGGATCGGCTTTCCAACTGCGGAGGAGCGGGGAGGGGTCAGGAGGAAGGCGGGCGAGGCCTCCCCCTCCCCGAGCCCTCTGGCTTCTCTCCCACGCCGAGGCCCCAACAGGCCTCAGCACGTGAAGAGGAGCCGTTCGTCCAAACCCAGAAGGAAATCCGGGTCACCCCGCCCGCCCCCGCCTTCACGGTGACCCCTGCGGGTCGTGCCCCCCTCGCCCTCGCGCGTGGGGGGGAGGCGGCGCGGGGCGGCCCCTTACCCACGACCGTGATGGGGACGGCCAGGGGCTGGATCCCCCAGAGACGGCTGCAGAAGAGGTCCCGTCCCCGGAAGAGGCACGGGGCGAAGCCGACCAGCTGCTTGAACCGGAGCTGCAAGCGGCGCGGCCAGCTGCCCTCCGGGAAGCGCACCTGCCGGAAGATGTCGTTCTCGCCGAAGGAATAAACCGGCACCAGGTCGGCCCTGCGGGGGGCGGGAGAGAAGCGGGGGAGGTCGAACGGGGCACCCCTCGCGCGCCTCCCCCAGGGGGCCCTGCCCCCCGCCACGCGAGGCCGGATGGCGGGCTTTGGGGTGCAGTTGAAGCCCGCCCGCCCCCCCCCGCGGGTACAAATGTAGCGCCACAGTGGAGAGCTCTGGCCCGGGGGAGGGTCGCGGAGGCGCGACCCGACCCTCGCCCCCGTCCCTTCGAAGCAAGGGGAGAGCAGCCCCCCCGCCCTACCCGTGTTGCAGGGCCAGGCGCACAAAGCCCCTCCTGCCGCGAAGGTGGACGCGATGCTCCCCGGGCAAGCAGTCCAGCGACTCTGACGCCCCCCCACCACGATGACCACCGCGTGGCCGGGACCCCCTCGCAGCACACAGTCCAGCGACTTCTTGCTGACAGGAATCATCCCTGGAAGGGAAGCGGCAAGCAGACAGGCGTTTTTTAGGTGGGGGCGGGCGGGTTGGGAGGACAGTCCTTTCTGCGTCAGAGGTGAACTCCTTTGGTGCAAGCCTAGCGCCTCTGCCGCCTCCGCCGCCCTTCCCACCCAATGGGGCAGAACGGGAGCCCCCTCCCCCTTTACGAAAACGCGCCAGGAGATAAACCGGTCCAGAGACCCGCCGGTGGGGAGAAGCCTCCACTCCGCACGTGGTCCCTTCCCTCCTTCTCGTGGGATGGGGAGGGGAGTCCTTTTCCCGCTAGCTCCCAGCCCAGCTTAGAAAAGTTACTTCCTAGCGGTCCCGGAGTGCAGCCCTCCCCAACCCTGCTCGCTCTGGCGGCTGCGCGCGCCCCGGTGCGGGGGTCTCACCCGAGCTCATCATGTACTCCCGATAGACGGGGAGGCGGAAAAGGCCCGCCAGCAGCGCCAGGCTGGCCCGGAGGCCCGGGAAGGCGCGAGAGAAGCCGGTGGCCTCGGTGCAGAAGGCCGAGAAGGCCCCCGCGCAGATGATGCCGTGCGGGTGGGAGCCCATCACGTAGTTGCGCGTGGGGGGCAGCTCCGCCGTCTTCACCATCTGCGGGGGGAGAGATACGTGGGCGGGGGGGGCAGCAGCCTCTTCCTCCGGCCCCAAACCCACCCCGTCCGGAGAGGGGCCAGTCCCCGGCCGCTTATAACAGGAGGGGACGGGCCGTCGACGCCCCTACCCCGGCACTCAACTGTCAGCGGCCTCGGGCAGCCCCCAGCAGAAGGAGGAGGGCCGTGGCCTCTCCTTTGTGCCCTGGGGACTTGACGGGAAGAGGGAGCCTCGCTATGAAGAGGCCCCTCTGCCGCCCCATTGCACAGCTAGAAGTTCAACGGTGGAACTCGCTGCCTCAGGATGTCGTGATGAGGGCTGCCAATTTGGACGATTCCACAAGGGGGACTGGAGAAATTCGGAGGGGGCGTCTGGATGGCTGCTAGTCCAGACGACTGGTACTTCCAAGTCCAAAGAGGCAGGGGGGCCGGCAGCGCAGGTCCAACGGGGCCCAGTGCCCTCCCCAGTGAACTGGAGGCCCTCCCCATCAAAGGTGGTATTAGGGGATGGAGCCATTTCTTGCCCGGTCGCCCACCGCGGTGCCAAACGCAGCGGCGCGGAACCAAGCCTCCTATGCCCCCGTCGTGCCCGCCCCCGCCCCCTCACCTTGATGGGAAAGTAGTCCCTGTGGAGCTGCCAGATCTTCCAGCGCCGCATCCAGTCGCTCCAGCGGCCGCCTGCGAGGCAAAGAGAGGGGCGAGTGACCGCCTAGTGGTGCGGGGGGGGGCGGGGACCGCCTTTTCTTCCCACAGAAGCCACAGCCTGCCTGGATCCAGCGGGAAGAGCAGCCTTTCCCGGGCAGGGCCTGCTGTCTTCGGGAGGGAGGTATTTCCGAGTCTGGTAACTGAGGCTCGTGTGAGTGTACGCGCACGCGCACGCCTCCTGGGCACCGAGGCACGTGCAGAGCGCCGGTGGCCCTTCTCCCCGTTCTCCTCCGACTTAATTCTCCCCTCTCGTTTCCCACCCAATGGCAAGGGCTCCCCCCGCCCCCTGGTTAGGGAACCGGTCGGGTGTCTTCTATGCGGGGGGGGGCTTCCCTCTCCTGGTTGGCGAAGGAAACGGCCGCTCTGACTTGGCACTCGGTCGCGGCCCCCACCGCCGCCGTTTCTGCATGCGTGCGTGTGTGCGCACGCGCCCACTTTGGGGGACAACCACGGGTGAGAAGTGGGGCCAAGGGTGCGGCAGTGCTGGTGGTCCCCCCTGTGGAGGCCCCTCGCAGGCGCCCCCTCCCGCCGCTGCTTCAGGAAGGCTGTCCCTCCTGGCCTGGGGGCGTGGGAGGGGGCTCGGGCGGGCGGGGAAAGGGGGCGGACGTGCCTCTTTCGGGCGTCTCCCAGTCGAAGATCCACCAGGCGAAGTAGAGGACGGCGACGGGCCAGCAGGAGGTGAAGAGCAGGTAGAGGAGGAGCGACGTAAAAAAGAGGCCTGCGGGGGGGAGCGCAGCGGAGGCCGGGTGAGGGCCGGGGGGGCCTCCGGGCGCAGCCCCCCGACCCCTCTCTGCCCAGTCAATGGGGTCGAGTGGAACGGGACGGGACGGGAAGGAGGGCTTGTCCCGCCCCGCCCTAGGAGGACCCTCTGGGCCCGGGTTCTAGGCAGGCCCTGCTGTGTCCCCCCACCTACCAAAGAAGAGGTAGGTCAGCACCCACTGGAAGACGCTCAGGGCTTCGAGGAGTTTCCGGAGCGCCCTCATCCTCCCCCGGTTACTTTGCGGGTCGCGGGATTCGGGCGGGGGGTTACTGCAGGTGAAGGCGGGAAGCGGGGAGGAAATCCTGGAGAGGAAGAGAGAGAGGTGGGGGGGATGCTCGCGGAGGAAGGGGAGAGGAGATGCCGCCCCCTTTCCTCCCTTCCAGGGATGGCGCCCCTTCCCTCGGGTGAAGCGACGCCAGGGCTCCCCTCCCCACCAGCCCACCGGGGCCCCCGCGAGGGACTCAGGGGAGGCTCACTGGCTTCCAGAGGATGGGCGGGAGGAAGAGGCGCGCGTCTCGCGGGGGCTTCCGGGCAGAGCCGGCGGCGGCGGCGGCGGCGGCGAGGGGAAGACCAGCACACCGGCCGACTCGCCGCCCCAGTCGCCGCCGGCGCTCCACACCCCGGCCGCGCGCCCTTTGCCCCGGGGCGGGTCCTGCCTGCCGGCGATAAGGGGACGAGAGCGGAGTGGGTCACGGGGGGGCGGACGGCACCCGCCCCCCGCGTCCTCCTCGGAAAAAGGCGCTGTGGGTGGCGGGTGGGGTGACTGGGCGCCCCCGTCGGCCAACGAACCCCTTATTTCTCTTCCTCCAACCTGCTGGGGGGGGCACGGTTTTCTCTCCCTCCCCCCACTAACCCTGAGAAGGCGGGCAAGCGAGGCTTAGAGAGGCCGAGTGGGCGCGCGCGTCCAAAGGAGCCTCTCGGCCGAACGGGGCTGCCCCCGGGCCCTTGGCCCCCCTTGTGCCGCTCCTCCTCCAGCTGCCTGCGGCGGACTCGGCGGCCGCTCTCCCTCCCTCCTGCGAAATGGGGAGGAGATGGGGGGCAGGACTCCTGGTTCTCCGAGAAAGGAGGAGGAGGAGGAGGAGAAAGAGGAACCTTTCCGCTTCCTCAGGAAGCCCGATCCCGCATCAGGGTGCCCGCTCCCTCTTTGACGCCCTTGTGGCACTGAGTTCCACCGCTGAAAACTGTGCTGGCCTCCCTCTTCCTCGGACCTGAACCTCCCACCTTTCACTTCCAGCGGGTGGAGGCCCTTTTGGGCCCCAGTGTTGGGGAGGGGCGATTCCCCCTTAATCCGCTTCACACTCCCCCGCCCGCTAGACCTCATACGACCCCTACCTGGCTTTTCCCCTTGGGCAAAACAGGTGGGGGCCCCCGCCGGCCATTTCTGCCATCCTCCTCTGCCCCAGACTTTTTGGGGGTCCCCGATCAAAGCACACCACAAATGCGATTATCGGGGCACCTGCAGGATTTGGGCGGGGGGCTTCCAACGGCGGGGGCGCCTTTCCTGGAGCAGCTGCGCGCTGGCCGACCTCCGTTCTCCAACCGCCCCAAGCCGGGGAGAGCAGGAGCGGGGCTTTGTGGCTTCTGCCCCGCGGCTGCCACCGCCTGGGTCAAAGGTTGTGCCCAGACCCCCCCCCGCCGCCTCCTCAGAGCCGGTAAGGAGCTGTCGGGGTGGGGGAGATTCCTGCAAGGGGCGGGCGGGGGGCAGCTGGCTGTGGAGTGCCGGGATGACCTCGGACTCCTGCCAGGATGGCAAAGCGGAAGCGGCCGGGTCAGGCCGGGGGCAAAGGTTTTGCCAGCATACCGGCAGCCCCGGTGGGGGAAGCTGAATCCCGCCCCCCCCGCGATAGGGAGAGCCTAAAAGAAACACCGGGCTCAGCTGGGACTTTGACCCAGCATCAGCGCCGATAAGCAGGCTGAAACTGAGCTTACAGGCTGCCTGCGAAGAGGGCTCCTCGGAGGAGGAGGAGTCAGGCCGCCCCCTTCCCGCCCCGGAGGCGCCCCCCGAGACCCGGGCGCGGGTCGGCCCCCTTCCCCTCCCGCGACACAGGCAGTCCAGCTTCCTCATTCAGAGGGGCCGCGAGGGAGTGGGCCCCCACCCCACTCTGCCCGGCCTGGGCCCGGGGGGCGCCCCCCGGACAGACGCACTCCTCGGCCTGTGGCTCCGCCCCCGACCCACCCGCCGCCCAGGCCTGCAGGGGCCTCCCGCGTCCCACCCCGGGGGACACGGGGGCGGCGTTCTCTGCTCTGCCCCCCCGCTTAGAGGCCCGGCTGGCAGCGACACCGCCCTCGGGTGGGTTCGTCCAAGACTGTTATAGCGCTATTATTCCACTTTCAACATCCTATGGAATCCTGGGGTTTGCAGTTTAGGCCCCTCCTCAAAGGCCTCTCCCTAAACTGCAAATCCCAGATGTTAAAAGTGGAATAATAGCACTGTAACAGTCTAGTGTGGAAATGGCGCAAGTCTGCAGGAGTCGGTGTCGGTTCCAAATTGGTGCAGTTTGCGTTTCGTTGGTTGTTTTAAACTGTTTGGGGGGGGGTGAAGATTCCCTCACAAACCTCCAGCCCGGTACCTGGAGGGAGGTCGTTTTCACTGTTTTTTCCCGCTGCACCCCCCGGTCTTTCTGCCGCGGGGGAGAACCTCAGAAGCTGCCGACCCAGCACGCCTTTGGGCTTCAGGCACCGGCGCCCCCAAGGAAAGAAGGCCGGGGCGGGACCTCCCGTAAAGAGCCCCTCCCGCAGCCCCCGACGGAGCGGCACCGCGGGGGGGATCAGCCCTCCCTCCGGGGAAAAGGCGGGGAGGAACAAAGGTCGCCTCTCCTGCCCCGCAGACGCCGCCGTGGCCCCCGCTGCAGGGAACCCCGGTGGGCGGGCGGCGGGGACCCCTCTCTGCGCCTGGGGGGAAAGGCCCCTCCTACGAAGCCAAGCCGGGACCCCCCTCCCCCCTCCCGCTCCTTCCCCCGGCAGAGGCGCCCTGGGGAAACGGGCCTGCCTCCGAGGCCCAGCGAGGGGGCCAACGTCCTCCTTGGAGTGCGAGCCCCCTCGTCCCCCAGCGTGGCTCGAGAACGCGGCGGGGACGCCCCCCGGGCCGTGGGGCCAAATCCCGCCCCGGGCCCTGGCGAAACGGCTCCTCTCAGTCCCCGGCCCGGGACCCAAGAGGGCGGCGGCGCTGGGCCGCGGGGCCTCCCCCGCCAAACCCGCCCCTGAGACGGCCGCTCTCCGTCTCCGGCCCACGCAGCCACGAGGGGAAGGCGGCGGCGGCGGCTGGAGGGAATCGCAAAAGCCCCCGTTTCTTTCGCCGGGTGGTGAGGGAAACACGGGCCCTTCAGGGGTCTTGCGGGGAGGGAGGGGGTCTTTCTTGCCCCCCTGCCCCACGAGGCGGGCCTTGGGCCTGTGAGGGAAGGTGCGCTCAGCGGGGCCCTGCGGGGGATACAAGGCCCACGGAGGAGCCGCAGCCGTTTGCTCCCCCCCACTCCACGCAGGCCCCAGGCGCTCTGTTCAGGCCTCGGCTGCCATTTCCTTGCCCCCCAACAGCCCCACTTCTTACCCGGTGCTGAGCTGAGCGGGTGGCCTCCCCAGCCCAAAATTAAAGACCTTGCACAGCTCCCCAGCACCCTTGCCAGGTGAGGAGACCACCCCTTCAAGAGGACCCCCCCACCGAGACCCCTTCCAGCTTCACAAGAGGGTGAGGAGGGCAGCCGGTGCAGGAGCTGCTGGAGAGCCTTTGCAACCTTTAGCCATAAACAAAGCCATAAACCCCAGAGCCCTCCGGGAGGGCCAGCTGCGCATCACAATAAACCAGCCTTCCCCAGAACCTTGGCTTGTTGCACAGCTCCTCAAGACCTCCTGCGCCCTGATGTGTGAGCACAGCAGCCAAAGAGGAGCTGTGGCCGGTGAGGAAGACCCTGGCTGCAGGGGAGGGGGGGCTTGAAATGCGCATGCACCGGGCTGTGTGTGTTCGTGAGATGGGGGTGTTCCCACCCCATGAGCAGACACCGCTTGTGCAGCTCACACCTGTGGGCTAAGCAAGGATGTTGCAGCCTCTGTGCACGCGTGGAGACCCACCAGCAGTAACTCTGGGTTGCAGTCTCCTGGGTACAGACGGGGGGGTGCAAATCAGACCTTCCACCAGCACCCGCTCTGACTCACTGGCGCATGCATTCGCTGCCACACACAGGCTGGATCATTTCTGAGCCCATTTTCCCTTTTCCTCGGATTGTGCAACGGGGCTTTGCAACACTTTGAGGCCACAGGGCCTCTGCCTGCAACTTAGCAGGCCAAAGGCTATGAAGTTAAACACAGCAAAAGTTCAGCTGCGCATTTTTCCTCTTTCCCCAAACCCTTGACCAACTGCAGCCATAGGCCAAGTGTTTGCAGACTCAGCACAGGGAGAAGTGGTTGGCCAGCCAGCAGAGTTCCAGGAGGAAACTCCTGGACCAGGCAGGTAGGGGCTCTTATTTAGGAAGGTGCACCCACTGCCAACCACCTCCAAGCAGTTGGGGGGCACACAAGGGAAAGTGCCCAGTGCTGCTCCTGGCCCACCTTGACTGCCAAATGGATGTTTGCCGGCCTGCCAGTCAGTGTCCACTGGGCAGACTGGACGGCACGGGGACAGGAAAGGAACTCTCTTTTGGCTCATAAGGAACAAATGCTCCCAGTGCTGTTTGGTCCAAACACACGCACAACCCCCCCCATCCCTCCCAGTGCCAGGCTTCCCTTGCCCCTCGGCCTCTTCTGGCTCTGGACTAAGCAGGGGTGGGAGCGTCCAAGAGGCAGACAGGCGGGGAGTCAGCCCCCACCCCACATGTGGGTGTTTTGGGGAGGGAGGGAACTTGCATTTCCTGCTGCTGCTCCTCCTGGTGCCCCCCCTTCCACTTCTCTTTGGATACTCAAAAGGCAGGGCCAGTCACAGTTTTCCAATTTATTTCTCCAGAGCAAATCTGGCCACCCTTCTGCACAGTGGCAGCAGTGACAGTGGGGTGGGGGCTGTCTACAGCAGTGGAAAAAGTCACTCCCCAGGAAAGAGCCTTTAAAAATTGACCACTCCCTAGCAAGGAATAGAAGGGAGGACGTGCACTCCCAATTCTGCCCACCCCCACCCCTTTACGCAGGCCTTCAGCCCCCCCCCCATGGACAGTCTCCTCCCCCAGCCCCCTCCTCTTGCCCCCATTTTCCCCTGCTCTGGCTGAGCTCTTCCTCCTCCACAGCCATCTCTTTAACTCCGCAGGCCTATGACGGGGGTCCGTGGCTTCTTCACGCCCCACTGCCAGGCTAGGCCAGGATCAGGTGTTTGTCCTCCGGCAAACCGTACCGGGCCTTGTTCTCCTCAAAGAGCTGCACCAGCTTCTGGAGGTAGGTGGCATGGAGCTCCTCAATGGCCTCGTGGGAGGGATGGGGGGTCTTTGGCACAAGGATGGGAGCACCCACTGTGGGAGAGAAGAGGCAGGCAGGGAGTCACAAAAAGGCCTCCCAACATTAAAGCCTTATGGTTGAGGGCCTGATCCGTGTGACCCAGCCTTGTTCCAGACCCCCCCGGGAGAGGGGAGGAGTCAGCCCCACAGGATGCTGGGAGAGCCAGAGACCCTAGGCCGTGACCCTCCTGACGCACCACTGAGATTGGGGACTGTGGGGCAAAGCATCCCCATTCAGCATCCAGGTTTCTGATCTGGGGGAGGGAGCAGAGCCCAGGGGCTTGGCACCTGCTTGTGCTTCCCTCCCAGCCTGGGTCCAAAAGGACGTGGCTGCAGCTTCTGCCAAAGATGGTGCCCAGCCTCCCTAGGAGGCTGATTTTTAAGCCACTGCTCCCCTCCTCTCTGAGCAGAAAGAGCAGAGTGTCCAGTTTTGATGTTCACACACTCTGGAGAAAGGCTGGGCTGAGTTGCAACAGGAAGAGAGAGGGTGGAAGCCTCCATAGGCCAGAGTCCACAGCAGCAAAGCCCCTCAGAGCCCCCTCCCCCACCACCAGCCTGTGCTGCACCAGAGGGGGTTGCAAGACTCAGGACTGAAGCCTGTGGCCAGGGCAAGCGGGGAGGCGGTGCACCAGCCGGCCCAGGAGGAAGGAGAGGGGGCTCTGAGCCCCCTTCCCCCATTGCCAGTGGTGCTTAGAGGTGGAATGGGAGTGGTGAGGAGGGAGGGAAGCCACTGTCCAGTGGCCTTCCTCTGGCCTCTCTCCAGCCCTAGGAAAACCATCCTCCCCCCGCCCAGATCTCCAGCTGCCCACCAGCCCCACAGAAAGCCCTCGGGGGAGGGGGCGGTGTGGATGCACACGTGTAACTCACCCACGGTGAGGATGGGCCTTCGGAAGGGGAGGAGGCCGAAGTTGTACTGGAAGACGCCCCGGGCGTGGAAGAGGGGCAGGGCCAGCCCCACGACCCGCTGGAGCCGCTCCTGCAGGGCGCGGATGAGGGAGCCCCGCGGGTTGGAGACCTGGTGGAAGAGCTCGTTCTCCCCGAAGGAAAAGACGGGCACCAGGGCGGCTCTGTGGGGAGCGCGGGAGAAAGGGGGCGGGTGGGTGCGGGCCCCGGGACCCAGAGGAAACCCGCCCTCCCCGCCCAGGCATTTTACCCCCGAGGTGCAAAGCCGGGCACCCGGCAGCCCCTCCCGTGAAAAGACCAGGCGGGGGCCCCTCACCTCCCCCCGTCCTCACCCGTGCCTCAACGCCAACTTGACGAAGCCCTTGCGGTCCAGGATCCGGAGGGTCAGGGCCCCGGGCCGGGCCTCCAGGGACTCGGGGGGCCCCCCCACGGCAATCACAGCCACCTGGCCCCCGCCTCGGTGGCCCAGCAGGTGGGCGGCGCTGGCCTTGTCCGAGGAAACCAGCCCTGCGGGGCGGGAAAGAGAGAGCGGAGCTGCCGGGCTCCGGGGAGGGGGGACGCGCCCCACCCCGGCCAGCAGGGCCCCCCAAAGCCCGGCCCCTCGGGGAAGGGGGGACGTCCGTCCGGCACTGCTCCCCGCCCCCCGGCGGCCCCCGCTCTCACCGCCGCTCATGATGTAGTCTCGGAAGAAGGGCACCTTGAACCAGAAGGGGAGCATCAGGAGGTGCGGGGTGAGGCCCGGGAAGAGCTCCGGGAAGCCCGTGGCCTCCGTGCAGAAGTTCCCGAAGGCTCCGGCCACCAGCACCCCGTGCGGGTGGAAGCCGAAGAGGTAGTTGCGCCTCGGGTCCAGCTCGGCGGTCTTCACCAGCTGCCGCGGGGGGAGGGGGGAGGAGGGAAGGGGCGTCAGGTGGGGGGGAGGAGAGAAGGGGCGTCAAGTGGGGGGGGCAGGGCCCGGACGCCGGGGGGGGCTCCGTTCGCTTCGCCGTGGAGGAGCGGCTGCAGGGCATCCAGACGGGACCCTTCCCCCTCCCGGGCGCCCCAGCGGGGCGGGGGGCTTCGACGGAGCCCGGGGGGAAGGGGTGGCCTCCCCTGGGGGCCTCGGCACCCTCGCCGTCCCCCCGCCCGCCCCCTCACCGTGATGGGGAAGTAGTCGCGGAAGTAGCGCCAGACGGGCCAGCGGCGGACCCAGGCGGAGCGGCGGCCCCCGCGGGCCGGCGTGTCCCAGTCGAGGTAGAGCCAGGCGGCGTAGAGGACGGCCAGCGCCCAGCCCTCGCTCAGCAGCAGCGCCAGGAAGAGCAGCAGGCAGCACTGCGCTGCGGGGCAGAGAAGGGTCAGGCGGCGCTGCGGGGGGGCCGTCTGCCCATGCTCAGAGGCTCCCGCTGCTCCGCTACTCAGGAGCCGGAGCAACGCTCTTCCGCCCGCCCACCCACCGCGACGGCCAGAGGGAGATTCCCCCCCGCACCGTCCTCGCCTAGGGCTGGCGCGGAATGAGGGGAGCGGCAGCGACCCTTCCTCAAATGGCTGCGGGGGCCCCAGACGCGCCCCCTCCCTCTCCGCCAGGAGAAAAGGCCCGGGAGGGGCCCGTAAGCGGCCAAGGCGCCTCCGCCTCTCCCAGACCCGCTCTCCGCGGCTTCCCCGGATGCCAAGGGACGGGGGCGACGAGGAGGGGGCTCCCAGTTGGCCGCACTCTGCCCCCTCTCCTCGGCGCCCCTCCCCCGCCTATCAGCAGCAGCCCCGAGTAAGACTTCGCCCCTGCCCCACAACCCCCCCCACGGCGGCTCTTCCTCCCCCTCCTCCTCCTCCTCACCCAAGGCCAGGAAGGAGAAGACCCACTGCAAGACGGCGGCGGTCTGGAGGCGGCGCCGGAGGGGCAAACGCAGCGGGGCGAACTCCGGCCACATGGCCGGACGGTGGGCGAGTCGGCTCAGCGGGGCAGGGACTGCGGAGGGGAAGCCTAGGCAGCCGGGGGGGGGCTTATCACGTCGCCGTAGCGCCGCCCCCCTCCGCCGCCCCGCCCCAAGACACCGATTCGCCCGGACAGCCGCCGCCCCCGCCCCGCCGGCAGCTCCAGACCCGGGACGGGTCAAGCCTTCCCCTCGGGCCGCTCCGTCAGCCGGGCCGAGACGCCGAAGGAGACGCTGCCGCCGGCTTCTCCGGCCAAAGGCTGCACCAGTTGGACGCCCGCCTTCTGACGCGCCGCTGCGAATCCGCGTTACGCCCAGGTGGGCGCCGAAAGAAGGAGGGCCGCCGACCAGGCCGCCGGGTCGTCGTTTGGGCCGCGTGGCTCGCCGGCGCTTTTTAGTAACCGCGAAAGCTTTGTGAAAATTGCCTTCTTGACTGCAGCTCCCACAATCCCCCAAGTGCCGGCCGTGCTGGCTGCGGAGTTGCAATAGGAAAAACAGCCTTTCTAAGCTTGTAACGGTTTTTCAATTTGACTGGCCAAACCCAAAGGGCGCCCACCTGTGCTTCCTCTTCGTCCTGAAGACAAGCGACTAGTGCGGTGCCACCGGGTTCATCCGGGGCCCAGTGTTTTTCAATTTCTTTGTCAATGACTTGGGTGGAGGAACAGAGGGCAGGCTGATCAAATGTGCGAACGACACCGAATTTGGAGGGGTCGCTCATACTCCAAAGGACAGGATCAGAATTCAAAATGACTGTGACAGGCTAGAAAGCTGGGCCAAAATGAATAAAATGAATTTCAACAGAGAGAAATGTACGGTACTACACTTGGGCAGGATAAAAAATTAAATGCACAGGTATAGGATGCGTGAGACCTGGCTTGACCACAGTACCTGTGAAAAGGATCTAGGAGTCTTAGTGGACCAAAAGCTGAACATGAGTCAGCAGTGTGATGCAGCAGCTAAAAGGGCAGATACCAGACTCTGGACTGCATCAATGGGAGTAGATCATCTAGGTTGATGGAAGTCATAGTACCACCCTATTCTGCTTCATTCAGGAATCCTACATCCAGTTTGGGCACTACAGGAGAGACACTGACAAGCCTGACTGTGTCCAGAGGAGGGCAACCACAATAGCAAAAAGGCCTGGAAACCGTGCCATAGGAGGAAAGACTTAGAGAGCTGGGCACGTTTAGACTGGAGAAGAGAAGGTTAAGAAGAGACACAGTAGCTATGTTTAAATATGCCGGCTCAACAAAGAGGAAAGAGAGAATTTTAGGTCAAGATAGAGTCTCTGCTGTAATAAGGCCAGGGGTGGGAAGGTGCGTGCAAACGTGACATGGACAGAAGCACTCTCAAGCTAGATTGGAAATGGGACCCACCGAAATATGTCTTTGTTTTATCGTGTATAGGATGGGTGATACTTGTTTGTGTGACAGGGATCTGGAGGTCTTAGTGGACCACAAGCTGAACTTGAATCAACAGTGCATACAGCAGCTAAAAAGGCCAATATGATTCTGGGCTGCATCAATAGGAGTGAAGCGTCTAGATCAGTGGTTCTCAACCTTCCTAATGCCGCGACCCCTTAATACAGTTCCTCATGTTGTGGTGACCCCCAACCATAAAATCATTTTCGTTATTTCTTTATTTCTTTATTTCTTTATTTATTATTTAGTTAGTTAGTTAGTTATTTCCAACATCAAATAGATTGGAAACACTGCCCTAAATCACTGCTCTGGATAGACTTCTAATGCCTAAAAACTGGTAACCCTCCCCCCTTTTTTAAGCGCTGAAAGCGTCCATCAATGCCCGAATTAAGGCAGTAGTTCTAGTTCTGAATGTTGGGTTTCCACAGTTCAAAAAGCCAGTCACTCCCAAAGGCAAGGCCGAAACAGCCCACATTTTACACGAGGCGCAGGGAGGAAAAGACAGGGAGAGAGGAAAGATGGCAGCGGCATAAGCAGACGCGTTTTGTTTCCCTCCCTTCAAGGGAGTGCGGACGCTGAACATACAAAACGCGAGGAATGCAAGGCAGTCAGGGCGAAGAACACAACACGTGCATGTGGCAAGCGCCAAGGGTCCATGCACAACAAAAGCGAGAGGAGAAAGTCATCCTGGCTATTTCTGCACTAGACTGTTATAGCACTATTATTCCACTTTCACCATCCTATGGAATCCTGGGGTTTGCAGTTTGAACCCCAGCGCAGGGGTCTCAGAAGCACTGCTCCCATTGGCTGTGAGGCCACCTTCTTTTAAAAGGGGGGGCAGGATTGAGGAGCGGCGACCCCTGTGAAATGGTCATTCGACCCCCAAAGGGGTCCCGACCCCCAGGTTGAGAACCACTGGTCTAGATCAAGGGATATGGTGGTATCGCTCTCTGCTGTGTTGGTCAGGCCCCACTTGGAGGGATCCTCTGTCCAGTTCTGGAGACCGCAGTTCAGGAAGGATATTGACAAGCTGGAATGTGTCCAGAGGAGGGCGACCAAAGTGGGGACGAGTGAGTGTGCATGCACCAGTAAGACAGAGCGGGTGCTGGTGGAAGGTCTGATTTGCACCCCCCAATCTGCACCCAGCACTGCAGGAGACTGCAACCCGGAGTTACTGCTGGTTGGTCTCCACACGTGCACAGAGGCTGCAACATCCTTGCTTAGCCCACAGGTGTCAGCTGCACAAGCGGTGTCTGCTCATGGGGTGGGAACACCCCCATCTCACGAACACACACAGCCCGGTGCATGCGCATTTCAAGCCCCCCCTCCCCTGCAGCCAGGGTCTTCCTCACCGGCCACAGCTCCTCCTTGGCTGCTGTGCTCACACATCAGGGCACAGGAGGTCTGGAGCAGCTGCGCAACAAGCCAAGGTTCTGGGGAAGGCTGGTTTATTGTGACTGGCCCTCCGGAAGGGCTCTGGGGTTTATGGCTTTGTTTATGGCTAAAGGTTGCAAAGGCTCTCCAGCAGCTCCTGCACCAGCTGCCCTCCTCACCCTCTTGTGAAGCTGGAAGGGGTCTCGGTGGGGGGGTCCTCTTGAAGGGGTGATCTCCTCACCTGGCAAGGGTGCTGGGGAGCTGTGCAAGGTCTTTAATTTTGGGCTGGGGAGGCCACCCGCTCAGCTCAGCACCGGGTAAGAAGTGGGGCTGTTGGGGGGCAAGGAAATGGCAGCCGAGGCCTGAACAGAGCGCCTGGGGCCTGCGTGGATTGGGGGGGAGCAAACGGCTGCGGCTCCTCCGTGGGCCTTGTATCCCCCACAGGGCCCCGCTGAGCGCACCTTCCCTCACAGGCCCAAGGCCCGCCTTGGAGGCTTGTGGGGCAAGGGGCCCAGCCATGCCCTATTTGGAGAGGCTTGGGGAGCTAAGTATGTTTATCTTGACAAAAGAAGGTTAAGAGGAGACACAATAGCCATGTTTAAATATTTGAGGGACTGTCATGTTGAAGATAGAGCAAGCTTGTTTTCTGCTGCTCCAGAAACTAGGACACAGAGCAATGGATTCAAATTACAGGAAAAGAGATTCTGCCCGAACCTCAGGAAGAACTTCCTGATGGTCAGAGCTGTCCAGCAGTGGAGTCCACTCTGCCTCCATGGAGTGTGGTGGAGTCTCCTCCTTTTTTGGATGTTTTTAAGCAAAGGCTGGATGGACATTTGGGGAGGGGGACGGGCTCTGAGGGTTTGTCCTGCATGGCAGGGGGTTGGACTTGATTGCCATTGTGATCTCTTTGAACTCTTTTTTTCTATGATTCTAGGGATGTCATATGGAAGAAGATGGAGCAAGCTTGTTTTCTGATGCCCCAGAGACTAAGACATGAAGCAATGACTTCAAACTTCAGGAAAAAAGTTTCCACCTAAACCTCAGGAAGAACTTCTCCATGGTAAGAGCAGTTCAACAGTGGAATCCGCTGCTGCCTCCATGGAGTGTGGTGAAGTCTCTTGTCTCTGGAGGTTTTTAAACAGAAGCTGGGTGGCCTTCTGTCAAAGGGAGGGCTCGGATTGTGTCTTCTTGCGTGGCAGCAGGGGGTTGGACTGGGTGGCCCCTGGGGTCTCTTCAAAGCCTAGGGTTCCCCGATTCTCATGTTTTATGCTAATTCAAAAACCATAACAGCGATAACTCAAAAGACTGGTAAACTCTAGTGAACTATGCAGGGGACACTGTTGGAAATAAAAGTTTCCCAGGGTGTCAGCCCTATTGGGAAACTCTATGGAAGCTAAAACTGTCAGGATTCAGCCTCCTCTTAGCAGAGTAGCAGAAGAAGCAGGTCTAAATTTGTGTATGGCTTTTCTGATCCCAAACTGACTGAAGAAATAAAACAAAGGCAGGCAGCTTCAGGTTACAAACTTAGAAAAGTTTACTAATGGCTTCTACATTTACATATGTATTGGAGATCCTGCAACCTAACTAGCTAATGAATAGTAGTAGCTTCGGTCTTAACTCACCATCTTCTGACGGAGATGCGAAGCAGGAGAGGAGGAAGAAGAAGCAAAAATGGAGGAGAAGAGAGGGAGCTGAAAGGGGTCTCCTTCTTTTATAAGACCGATGACCCAAGCAACTGTCCTGGGTCACATGATCTGATCAGCTGGACACCAAAGGTATTTATGATCATGCAATTAAATGACAGAAGGGGAAATGGTGGAGCTTTGGCCTGCAAAGAGAAAGGAAGCCCTGTGCTAGCGATGCCCACTTGCCCTAAAAACAAGATGGGGGGGGAGAGAGAATGCTGGAATTTTCCCAACAGACACACAGTATTTCTGTTGTTTGGTTGTGTTCTTTGCTGCCTGATGTATTTGTTTATTTATGTATCTATCTATCTATTTATTTATTTGTAACGTTGTAGCTCCGTGACAGTGGAAATCAGAGCTCGGGAGAGAAAAGCGCTTTCTGCCCGGTCTAGAGTCAAGCCTTAAAAAAAAATTCCACATGTTCAGATATTGTACTTGCTGTTTTATTCCCTAATTTCTTTCCTATCCCCCAAAATGGGACCTTTTTGTAACACAGGATACAAAAGTGAAAATAAACGATGTTAAAAGCACAAAGGAAGGTATTAAAAACGCATACAGAAATTTATTTTTGAAGTGTGATTGTGTGTCACGTTAAAACCATTTAAACAAATCGGTTAAAAAAGGCAGAAGACAAGAAATAATCCGGACGGCTCCCCGCTGCGCCGGTTCCTTCCAGAACGGAGAGCTTTTCCGTCGCCGGAGGAGGAGGAAGGGCGGAGGGGGCGAACGGGACCCCCGGGGAAGGCCGGAGCCCGGGAGCGGCCGCCGAGAAGACCCCGCCCTGCCGGTCCACCCAAGGGGCCCAGGCCGGGGCAGAGCCAGCTTTGGTAATAACGGTCCAGCAGCTGGCGGAGGTGCTGCAACGGGGGAGCCCTCGGCTCTCTGTAAGACCCCCACAGACAAGCACACACTGGCTTGTAGGGGAGCTTCCGAGTGCTGGGAATCCCGCCCCCTGGGCTGGGGAAGGGGCTGAGTCGGCCCCCGCCCCACCGGGCTCCCAGGGGACGGCGGCCTGCCGGGGGGCTGCCGAGGACGGCGGTTCGTTTCCGCCCTTCGCTCTGCCGGAGACGCATCGGGGCGCGCAGGGCCCTTCTCTAGGGTCACGTCCACCCCCTCCGCAGCTAGCGACCCGGGGGGCCCGCCCCTCCCCCCAGGCTGCGGGCGTTAAGAGGCGTCTGCCCCCCAGCCCCGATGACCTTAACGACGCCCCCGCCTCCGCCGCTCCCCGCCCCCCGCCTGCGCTGACAGACCGAGAGACAGCAACGAGGGGCCGGCTCCGGGCCCCAATCCTGCCGGGGGGGCATCTGGAGCGGCAGCAGAGTCCCTGGAGGCTCGTGTCCCCCCCTCTCGCGGCGCCCGCCCCGCCCCGTCACTGCCGGACGGCGGCGTAGACGGTCTCCGGGCCGGCTCCCCTCCGGACGTCGACGGGCGGCGCCTTCTTCTTGCCTTCGGCCTCCGACAAAGTCAAGGCGGCGTAGAGCAGGCCGGACTCCTCCGGGACAGGCGGGAGGCCAGGAGGAGGCTGGGGGGCCTGGGCGCCTGGAGTGGGGGTGACACACGCGCGAGCTGCAAGAGCGAGCGAGCCAGCGGGAGAGAGGGAGACCGGGCAGCATCGGCAGCTGCCTCCGGCCGCCCGTCAAGGCAGCCTCGGCGGACCCGCGTCGGGACCCCTCCCGCCCCCCGCTCACCTTTGGCGCCCATCTCCTCGTACTCCGCCTCCCCGCGTGGCTTTTCCTTCGCCCTGCCTTTGCTTTCCGCAGCTCTGCAAGAGAAACCCCGGGGGGAGTATCACGCAGTGCCCAGCAGAGCCGGAAGACGACCCGGGCCAGGCCTGCCCTGGTACCGGTGCCGCCCCTCCCCCGGAGTGAACGCCGGGCCCTGCCAGCCCCGGATCCCACCCCGGTGCCTGACCTCGGCTTCCCACAGGGCCCTCGGGGGGACTCGCGAGCCCGGCTCCGGAGGGAGAGAGGCGTCCGCCTGCCCCCTAACAGCGGGCCAGGGGCCCCGGGCACGGTGCCCGCCCTCCTACACGAGTCTTGCTCGGACCCCCCTCTCCGGGAAGGTGGAGGAAGGGTGCAAGGGGACAGCTGTCACGCTGGGGGCCTCCCTTTCTCAGGGAATCCTGAACGACGCAGGGAAGGAGGGAGGAAGTGCTGACCCAAGACCTGGTGCTGCCTGAAGCCTGGCGCTACTGGTACGTCTCTTTCCTCCCCAACGCGCCAAGTCCCATGTGGAGAATGTCCCGCTGCCCCACTCAGCCTTCATCCCGTACGACTGTCGCCTACTCTGCGTCCCCCCGCGGCGCTGCCTGAAGCGGCTCGTGGGCCGCTCTGAAACCAAACCAGAGCGGTTTGTACGCGGGAGGGGCGGAGCCGCGGGAGCAAAAGCAGCTGCTGCAATTCGTTTTGGATCCACGTTCCGCTCAGGGAGCGGGGGCCGGTCTCGGGCCAGCGCCGGACCCCTTAGAGGCGTCGCCAAAGGCCACTGCGCCCCGCCCAGAGCAGCCCAGAGTGGCGGCCGAAGAGGAGGGGGCCGTGGCAGCCCGCGCCCCCCCCCAAGATACTCGCCTTGTTGCAGGAGGAGGTCTTTGGCCGGCACCTGGGAAGGGAGGGGAGGGGGCTGTCAGCGGGGCTGGGGCCGCTCTTCTGGCAGGCCCGAGCAGCCAGGGAGCGGGCAACGCGCACAGCCCCCGCCCCGCAGATGCAAAGGCCTCTGCCCCCCTCCACCGCCCGCCCCTCCTCCCTCCGCCTCCAGGGACCCCTACCTCTTCTCCGGGCGACCAACAGTCCCAGCCCCAGCAGAGCCGCCGCGGTCAGGATCCCGGCCGCCCCCAGCACGGGCGCCAGGAGGCCGCTGGGGGGCTGCTGTACCGCACCTGGGCGAAGGGGGAAGAGCCGAGGGGCGGAATGAGGGCACGGGCGGCGGCGGCGGCAGCTTCCTCCCTCCTGCCGCGGCTCCGACCCCAAGGCAAGGGGCCAACAGCCGCCCCCGCCCCCGCCGCCCGAAACGGCGCGGGGCGCTCCAAAGGCCACGCCGCGGGCAGGGCGGTGGAGAGAAGTGTCGGGGGCAGGCTTAGTGGGGAGGGGGCGCCGTACCAGCTGCGCTGACGGTGAGGTTGGTCCCGCGGATCCCCTGCCATTCCTTCCGGGACCCCCCTTCCGTCTGAACGGACACGCGGCAAAAGTAGAGGTCAGAGTCGTCCTCGCGCAGGTCCCGGATGCGGACGGAGGCGTCCTTTCTGCCCCGCAAGTCGCCCACAAAGGAGACCCGCCCGGAGAAGTTGGCGTGGACGGGGCGGCTCCCTTCCTCCGTCACGTTGAGGAGAAAGACCCGGCTGTGGAAGGAGCCCACGCGCCACGAGACCCGGGTGTCCCGCGTGTTCCTCCAGGCGTGGTCGAAGGTGCAGGGCAGGGTGACCGACTCCCGCGCCCGCGCCCGCACGTGGCACGGCTGCCAGAGCTGGTAATCTCCTCTACAGCTCCCGCAGTGGTCTAAGGAGAGGAAAGCCGAGGGGGCGTCCGAGCGCATGGGGCAGGCGAAGAAATGGGGGGGGAGGACCGGGGCGGGGATTTCCTGGAGCGCCCTGAGCAGCCGCGGTCGGTGAGGCGACCCAACCCCATCAGCCCAGGCAGGCCTGGCCGCTGCCAGGGATGATGGGAGTGGCCATCCAACCACCCCGGGAGGGCCACGGCCCGGCACAGCCGAGCGCAGCGGGACTCTCTGGGGCAGAGAGGGGGCTGCAGCCGTCGCTACTAGTCCAACGCGGCGGGAAGCCCAAACCCTTCCCCCTGGAACCGAACCCCCTTCCCCCTGGCGATGAGCCCACGAGTCAGCACGGCGCAGCCGGCCGAACGGCGGAGACAGGAGACGTGAGGTGGGGTCAGAAGGGGGTGCTCTGGGAGATAGGGGACCAGCCTCCGTTGCCTCCAGCGCTCCCTGCCCCTCCCGTTGCCGCCGCCGCCGCCAGGCCTGCTCCCTTCCAGCACGGGGGCAGAAGGGTGAACATGGAAGCCATTTTGGCGGGGGGGCAAAGGAGGGAATAAGAGGAAGCCCACCTCCCCATTCTGCGCCTGGTGGGCCACCCCGCCCTCCTCACCCCACTCTGGCGCCGGCTTCTGGTCTTCTGGGCACGCAGCGGCCGCCGGTTTCCTCTCGCCGGGAAGGGACGCGGCGTCCTCAGGGTCCGCTCCAGCGGCGACCGGGGCCTCTGCGTGGAAAGGCCCCCACGCGTCAGCGGCGCCCTTCTCGCCCCCTCCCACAGTTCCACTTTGGCACTGTCCTGCTCAGCAGACCCCTCCCCTCCGCCGGGCGCCGCGGGTTCTCCCTCCTTCCCCCGGGGGTCTTCGGGTCGTCCCTCGGGCGCGGCCCCCGGGGAGGGGTGTTCGGGAGGCTCCTTTCCTCCCAGGCTGCAGGTAGCCCCTCTCCCCTCCCGGCTGGGGCATGCCTGGCGGGAGGGGCACTCTGGCCCCCCAAGACATCGTTTCCTAAGGAACGAGGGAGGAGGGGAACGCCTAGGGCGTTATTATCCCAGAAACACACTCCCAGCCCGTTAAGGGAAGGGCATCGCGGGTTAGCTCTGGGTCCCGGGAACTGCCTGCCACTTGGAAGTGTAGCACGCTCGTGGCCCCAGACACGCAGTAACAAACTCCCCTATGAAGGGAGCGGCGATCTCGGCATAAGCGGAAGGCGCGGAGAGAGGAGGCGGCCGAAGAGGAAGGGGCGCCGGTCCTGGCCGGTGGGCTGCGCAGGATCCGGCCCTGACCACTATCCCACCCCCTGCCGTCCAGTCCAGGGCAAGGCCTCTTCTCCTCTAGAGAT